>JAABNY020000002.1:23789996-23812676 GCA_015164015.2 Brevimyrus niger | reverse complement strand
TCATTCTGAGTCATGTTGGTAATGTTAATATGATAGCATGTCATTCATATTCAAGTGAGAGTCAATGGAACACAATCACTGCTCTTCATGTATAATGTATTTTAATGGAACTCACTTGGTTTTTATCTCAATGGCATAAGGTTAACGATCCCAATGCAGTACAAAGCAACAAAAAACTTATTTCAGTTCAAAATACTGCCTTCCCTCGACTCAACAGATGAGCAACAGCACAACAACTGAGACAATGAGAAAAGGCTCTATCCATGGTTTCATCATCAAAAAATGATAAATTGCTCTCCCTAAATTGTCATGAGCTGTCATGGTAAAATTCCTCACAATTCTAAACATCATCAGCAGAGAAACTCAGACCTCAACCTCTGGCCCTTTGCTCTATCTTTCATATTCATTCCTAGTTTAGTGAACATTGTCTGAATAACAGCTGCTAATATAGTTTCCATGCATGCAGAATGCTGCACAAACATTTGCAATACATGCCACACTTATGTTTAAATTCTGTCACATTCTCTTAGCACTTTGTTTCTTATTTTAATAAAATCATAAGTATCCACCTTGTGAAATCTTATGCCCATTGTCCTGCACATTTCTAATCCTGTGTTAGTCATCGAATAAAGAAAACAACAAAAAGCATTTCCTGCCAGAAAGTCTGCCCTGTAACCCCAAACCACCTTAATGATACTGACTTGAAGTCCTTCAAACTGCCATCCCATCGGGCTGTTCTATCCTAGCTAAAAGGTTTCCCTATACCAATGGATCAAAGTTCCTGGGTTTCCATCTTGACATCCTGCATAGGTCACCTGGCAATGTTCATCCCATTTTCTTCTGTTCCATTCATGTTGTCAGTGGCTGGCAAAGTTAATAAAAAGCAGAACTAAGGTTATGCATCACCATGGAAACCATGACTTGTGTTGTAGAATAGTGCTGAAGTGTGGGTAGTACTTTTTTTCCATCCCCTTGGACATTTCCAATAACCACAGAGTGGCTAGGTAGTGTGTGTGTGTGTGTGTGTGTGTGTGTGTGTGTAGTGTAGTGTATGTAGTAGCCATGGTTATATGTACATATGTGTACATATATATTTAAAGCAATATGTCCGGCTAAGAAGTAACTACTAAGCTACTACTAATTGCTGCTTAAAACCCACTCGAAACACAGTGAATGTTTATGTTTGAGTAAACAAAAGTTACAATGTTGACAGAAAAGTTCATGAGAAAAGTTTATTTGCTTTGGGATGCTTGCTCTTATGTTATGTTTTGCCATTTGTTTCATAAAATATTTCCTTGTTTCTGTGTTTCAGATGTATGAGATGATTTTGTCTTAGGTTCACTACACCTAATATACAGTGACAATTTGGTGACATACTTTGGGTTTAGCCGTGAGAAATTTTTAGGCTTTAATAAAACCAAAAAATAATGCAGATTTGAAAGTGAATAATAAATATTTGACCTGTTCTTTGATTGTGATCTTGATCTCCTGTTAATGATGTCCTTTTCTCACCAAGCATAAACTTTTTAGTACGCCTTACACTAAAATCTGTGTTTGCACTAAGAAACTGAGGCACTAACCAGACAAACCTGCATTATCATAAAACAAAATAATGAGTTATGTACTGAAGGCTATATTTCTAACGGAATAACAAAAAGCTAAATGTTTTGTAGGGGTGAACTTGACAAGAAATAAAAGTTGCCAAAAAATCACTTAGTTGACAACTTCAGATTCCGGCCAGAGACAAGCTATAAGACGCACTTGTCCACAGCAGAGCTTGAATCTGAGCCAGCCATTTTATCTGGCGCCGTCCATCTTCTACAGGCAATGCAATTAGTTACCACTAATACACAGAGATGCTCTTTGGAACGGTGAACTTGCTATTGCTAAGCATCCAAGCATAATAATCAATGACAGTACTCAAGTAGGGACTATGAAGAGCCGACATGTTTGAAATGGCTAAAGCGTACAGATCAAAAAGAATATCTGGTACAGGCCAGTGTTTTGAAATGTATGGAATTTCTAATATTTTTTCACATTCAGTCAGGGATCTGCAGGTCCATAATTAATTAATTAGACAACTGCTGCTATAACATTAGACTCATGTTAATTGGAAATATACATTCCAGATGAACAAGGGCTTGCAGTACTTTCCTGCTAGGAAATTTGCAGCAGTTTTTCTTTTCATTATTAGCATTAGTGAAATGAGCTGGATTGTAAAATGTACAGTAGTGAAGCACTGTGGCAGTAGAAAAAAATATGCACATACCTTAATGCAATATCTGTTATATTATAGACACTGAAATAAAACGACGATTCAATGCATGTCATGAGGAATTACATTTTTTTTTATTCATAAAATGTAATGTCACATTAGTTACTAAAAATGTCATATATGCAGGCATCCATCCAAAGAGGAAACAAAAGCCTACAGATTTAGTTTGTATGACTGATTTTTGTCTTAGGAGTTTCTAAAAAACATATGATCACAAAGATTGATTCTTAAAAAAGATACCAGATACACGGAAATGAAAGAGACATATACTTAATTGGTCGTAGACTCATTACACTGCAAAGTCAAAGCAGCAAGCATCAAATACCTAACCCTTGGAAACTGGTCATAAAAAAAGACTTTTCTTTCTAATTACCTTGAAATAATTAAGAGCATAGTTAAGTACCATGACAACAATGCTGTCTGCAAGTGTACAATATGTTCAGAATGAAACCATGGTCACGTTAGTCCCATTAATTTCACTCAAAGTTCACGAAGGTGTATTCTTTAAATTCTTTTTTCTCCACAGTTTCACTTTTATAAAAACATTAGTGCTGTCAAACGACTAAAATTTTTAATCCGATTAACCACAGGGTTGCTGTGGATTAATTTTGATTAATCACGATTAAATATCATTCATTTTTAATCTATATTAATCGCATTTCATTTTGCATGAGCAAAATAAGTAAAATGACTCAAGAAAAAAGGGAATATATATGCACTTAACATGTTTATTGAATATCTTGAACACGAGTCGGATGCATTCCATCTGTCACAGAAGTGCAATACCATGGACCCATAGGAAAAAGCAAGATTTTTTAATTAGCCGGACAACTTGTTTGATTTAAGGTACCTCAGTTTAAATGGTCATTATCTTCGTTCGCTTACAATCAGCTCGAACTACCGTAAATCCAACAAATAATCCAACTAATCATGGAAACAAATTCTAGCCTGGTTAATTGCCATTCTTGGCAATATCAGTAGATAACACATTACGCGTGGTGCTTTACGTACTCCGTAGCAACACGTCCACAGATAAGTTGGACGGTATAATGTGTGACCGATTTAATGAGCCACAAATGAGAAGTAGTGCTCAAACAGTATAAAACTGCAACTTTCCCTTTTGTTGATAAAAGGCACAGCCATTTTGGATTTTGAACTCGGGATCCTATGTTCTGCTCAGAGATATTTCTTGGATCTCCGAGAAATGGGAGCGTGCATGTTGTCACTTCCGGCTTCAAAACCCGGAATCCGACTCGGAATACAGTATGAGTTCCCAGGGCAAATGGAAGGCACCAATACTGCCTGAAATGGGTTGTCAGAGACATGCCAGGGATTTTGAGTCATTCTGCGCTGTAGATGGCTTAATTGTGTTAAAAATTTTAATCAGAATAATCATGATGATGAATTAATCCGTGTTAACCCGTTAATTTTGACAGCCCTAAAAACATTTTAAAATGTAAAAACCCCAATACTGTGTAATACTGTAGTCTAATAATTTCAGAACACAGTCTATCCACATCTATCCTCCATGCTAACCTCCCCGGGGGCCCCAGGCTGACATGGGTAGGGGGGCGCCTAAGTGGGCCACTTGAGCAATATTTTTGGAACCAAAAGATAAACATGAAGGATTTAAAAATGATAGAACTTCAATAATGTTGTAATCAAAGCCAGCAGTGAAACTTCAGGGTGGGGGCAAGAGTGCCGTCAGTAAAATTCAGGAATCAGTGGATCACGCCATTCAATCGATCTGCCAAGTTTAATAAGTTTCACTGTTCCCTCTTTTGCCGTGGCCCTAGGTTGCAGCCTAGGATAGCTTCTGCATCACTCTGTCCTCAGGCTATGGTTAGTCTAGAATTTTTAGATGCATTTGTTTAATTGTGTTCTCTCCACGTTCGTTCATAATTTGTCTACCACTCTAGTGGGATAGTATCTAAGACAAGGGAGATGTAAACTTTGTGTTGTTTTGTCCTTCCATTAGGCTACTTTGTGCCAGTTCGCAGTGAAACAACAAGTCGACCACAAGACTCTAGCGTGAACAGAAAGCTGGGCAGTACAAAGTCAAAGTAGGAATAATCTATTGCAGCTGAGATGGGGGAAATTTTGTCTATCCTGAAAACTGTCTCTGAAAATGCAAATAACAGACATGTTGTTATCATTCAAATGATCATATTATGTTAAATCCATAAATATAACTTCTGGAAACTCTGTCTTCATTGGACCCCTAGTTTTTGAGAGTCTGCCTATATATGCCTTGTGGTAAATCCACCCCTGATTATCATGCTAATTGATTATAAAAGAAGACAATGGCAAAAGCAATGGCTTGTAAATGGATATTTAAATTTAAATTGTAACTGGCCAATTCAATGGCAATTCATGTATTTGTTGTTGAAATCCACTCAGCCATCCATGCATATTCTGCGTCACTCTGCCAGCATAGGGTCAGATTAAACATATAGCTTATCATAAAGAGCAAGGATTACAAGGTACACAATCGCAAACTATGGACAAATTTTCAGCCTGTGGTGAAACCAGTAAATGAATAAAATGCAATAAAATTTTGAATAGAGAGGATTAAATAGATCAGAATTTTAAAAATGCTTTACCACTACTTTTATAGTACAAATAACTGACAGAGAAAAACTTCATTCATTATAAGTCTTTCTGTAAATTTATGTTATCTTCCCGCCACACCTGAACTGGCAACACCAGATATTCGGCTAATTGTTGTTTAAAAACAAAATACAGTAACAATTATGGCAGGCATATATCATCCACATTTAAAGGAGAATGATAATCTTAATTTTAAATGTATTCCTTTTATTAAATAAGGTATCAAAGAAAAGACTGCAGTGAAGCAAAACAAGGTGATGAGGAAACCAGACACCAGGAACAAAGTAAACTAGAATGAAAATTTCATATTTGTTCTCTCTACCCACCCTAGGCAACTTCAGGCTATAAAAAATTATTCCTGTCGCATAATTTTTTTTTTCACCATGCATGCTATGCCTCTTTACACAGTTGATAAATTAGATATTCATGGATGAATGAAAAGCATTTTCTGTTCTGAACAGCCTATACATTCTGTTTTGCGGTACATACATTTTTTTTCAATCTCTCTCCCATTTATAATGCCCTTTTAAGACCACTAAGAGGTGGATTAGAAGACAGACAGACAAACGGATAGATAGATAGATAGATAGATAGATAGATAGATAGATAGATAGATAGATAGATAGATAGATAGATAAACATATTTTTGGCGTCCACTGGCAACATGAATATGGACTGCAAAAAACAGACGTTCTGCATCAGATAATTTGAATAATTGGTGGGTTACCACCTGACTGATTATGTTTACGCCTTTGTCTTTCCCTTTGTTGAAGAAAGGCAGCAGTTTCAAATCATTTTACATGTAGATCAATAACTGTAATTGATTCCTTATTCAAGCCAAAATCATTTCCAGAGAACAATCTTCAGGGGAGTGAAAGAGTAAGTTGAGGAATAAAAAGAAGCTTTTATCTACGGACTGCGCAATTTGCTTCACTGTAACTAGGAGACGTGCAATCTATCTGTCTTTTACCTTTTAGCACAGATGACTGGTAATTGCCAAAAGACAATATTTGAGCATGTACATCATTTATTAAAAATAACTTCCGTAACAATTTAATATCCTATCGTTTCCAGGGGGAAAAAAATCAACAAATTAAAGGTTTTATTTCATGACATTTTTTTCTGATTAAGAATCAGGACTCTGGCTTTGTGGGCTGGACTGTTTCCTTGCATTCCCTGGCTTGAGGGTGAATGTCATCTCCACTCCTTTTGTGTAAGAGGAGTTTCTACATTCTCACTGTGTTTATGCTGGTTTCCTCTTGGAGTCCAACCATAAGCAGTTTATTAATGTCTCTGAATTACCCATATTATAAATCTGTGAGTAGGCTCTGCATTGACAAGGTATACTCTTACTTTTAGGCCTAGGCTGCCTGGTCTCTCCACATAGCCCTGACCGGAAGCAGTGGTCGGATGCAGGTTGTGGGGGTTCTGTTGGTGAGGGAGGGGGCTTGAATATCTCAATATATGTGCATTTCATATTCAGTCACTAAGTATAACAACTATATTGCCATGGTAATATTTCAGATAGGTATGGTATTGTCGTATGGACAAGCCAATGAACCCCATCTTGGAAAATCAGTTGATGTGGTTTATCTTACTGTATACTGACATGCAGCACCACTCCGACGTCTTCAGAGATTTGTATACTCCAGAGAGTCATAGTCTGCATTGCTCCCCAGATACTAGACAAAATGCTGAATCATTCTTGCCATATTAAGATGTAAAATATTGCAATTTAAGTGTAATCTATGTTAGAGTATATAAGCATATTAACTTTAAATTAACATGCACGTGAAAATATGTTCTCCAATATTCAACTGTATTCAACACCTTGGAATTGAAAATTTCAGTAGGTAGAAGGTTCTTGGTTTTATTTTAAGAGTGCAGTACATCCCATATCTCAAGTACAGTTGTTACCATAAACACAGTACAGGCCACTTGGGAGACTGGAATGATGCATTTTTGCTTATATATACTTTCCTAGAGAGCCGCAAAGCTTGTACAATTCCAGATGAACAAAGCCAGTCCAGGCTGTGCGACTGAATCTGCAAAAGCAGTTGTCAGTTAGTCAGTGCTGCCTGAGGCTTCAGTGGCCTGCCAACACTCTCTGTCTCGTACGTAGTTTCATATGCATATGTATGTATGTATGCCTGTGTGTGTGTGTGTAGTCTGTAACACTAACTATTTTTAAAATGCTTATGTTTGCTTGTTATGAATGACTGCTAACAAACTAATCACTTGATTGCAAGCTATCCTATGTTACTGCAACATGTTTACTGCCTGGGACATTAGGCTCACCTGTTTTCTGAAAGAACCTTGTCAGTAGGTGCCTGTCCTCTTATAACTTCCCCTCTCGCTCCCCACTCTCCTTGCATTCCTGATTTTAGTTTGGATTTCATTTTGGATTCAGAAATATCTATACCTCAGCAATACGTACGATAGATCTGGGCACCAGAGGATCAAACCACTTTTTTAAGCAGAAAAAGGAAACAAGAGACAGAGAAGCATAACTTATCATGTTTTTTTTGTATAATAGCAGAAAGTATTACATTTAGAAACCAAAATCAAATTATTTCTAAAGCTTTTTTGAGGGCCCCACATCCAAGCAGGGCCACCATTACTCACAGTCCGACGCCCCCGTTTAACAGTTAGCCTGAACAATAACACATGTCTGCTTATTATCAATTAATGAGCCAACAGTACTGTACTGTACACTTTGTATGTCAAATAACTTTTGTCATTTCTTGTCAAGACCTTTTTATATAATATTCAAACCATCTAAATTATACCCCTGAATGTGGAAAGCTACTAGGCTACCATACCCACTAGGACCACTATGTTTTGGACTCTCTGTTAAAAATGCAAAATGAATGGCACTGAAAAGTTTACAAATCACTGGGAGAAATGTGAGATTCCACAGTCACAAAGACAGCTGACACGTGAGTGAGACTAGTTGCCAAGACAAAGGTGTGTGGCATACCCAATCTAAGACTTTTAATATTTAAGATACAGTATGCACTTACGCTAACAAATTGTATGTATTATTAATAGTATATATACCATATGATTTTATGTGATCCAAATAATGTCCGGTGTTGTTTTTGGCATGCACATCTTCTGTGAGTTTCTGCAATCTTTCGTAAAGCTCTAAAAATATATTTAAAAGTGTGATTATAATTGAAAATAAATGTATTTATGCTAAAACATGGACTGACCACTGTCACATATAAAACACTTAATATGAAATGTTTCAAAGCTTGTTTACCTAATGTTTGGCCACAAGTTGAGTTCTGCAGGGAAGAAATTATTTAAAATCATTATTATTTAAAAGGCAGCAATTTTGATTACAAACAAGTGTGGATTCATGAATTACCACTATTATATCAGTCCTATATACATAGCAACTGTGATTCTACCAAGTTATAATTGTTTATACATATAATTAAGTAGCTTGGTAATCAATTGCATTAATATACAACATCTGTCTTTCTGATGACATACAGAACATACAGTAAGAACAAGGTTTACTCCCTGCATTCATTGTGCTGTTCATATTCATAATTTTTAAAACAGACACCCGAATCCATTTAGAACAAAATTAGAACCAAGTTGATAAAACAATTTCTTTCTTTCTTCTAATGTGGAATAGTTACTTTCTCCATTCTGACCGTTTCTTAATTATTTACACAAAATAAATTAATTTTTGATGGCCACACCAATCCTTGAGTTTATGAGGACTGACAATAAGATCTAGTCAAATTAAATTATTCTTTCTGTAATATTTTGCCCAAAGAATTGTACCATAAAAAAACAAACATACACACACATTCACTCACACATGCACTTCTCTATCTCAAAAATTGTCACAAGCTTTTGTTTCAACATCCATTGCCTAAAGCATGTGTTAATGAATTTAGCACTTCTGACATTTGAAAGAGGCACGAAGAAAAAATACTTCAGTAATGTATTTATTTGGTTGCTCCCACTTATCTGTCTTTCTGACCAGCTAGGGGGCCGGTGGAGAGGAGGCTACTGTTTCACTCCCTTTCGCTGTTGCTGCAGGGAACCCCCCCCCCCCTTTACCGCCGGCAAAATGTGCCATTCAGCCATGCCCCCTATTTCAGCATCTGGGCCTCAAAATCTGTGTATGTCACCTCCAGTCATGGTTAAGTCGGAAGGCTCCAAATACTAAATGTACAAGATGGATGGGCACAACAGACAAATCTCTAAAGTTTCTGAGTACTGGTGTGGATTTTAATAGTCATCATATAAATATAGTTCTGAACTCCAAAAAAGAAACAACAGCCTTTGTACATCTTTATAAAAGCAAGCACCATCAGCTTCTACTAATTGGCATTAAGCTGACATTGTGCTGTCTCCTCAGAATACCTGGAATTTTTGTAACAAAAAATTGACAAAAAAACACATTTTATTTTTTACTATATAGATAATATTAAGGAAGATTCAATATTGTTAACTGCCAGTCCTGACAGATGGAGAAATGTTAGATTGTAACACATGAAAGTACAGTGATTGCAATATATGTGCTTAATTAATGGCTTGTGATTTAAAAATCCCATAATTCTGAGATTTCAGAAAATATATTAGCACTTAGTCATGCAATGTGCTTGCAAATATTTCTCATGTAAACTTAAGATTACCAGCCTAAGAGCAGCATGTAAACCATGTGTTCTACACACTTAAAATACATTGAGCATCCATCCATCCATCCATCCATCCATCCATCCATCCATCCATCCATCCATCCATCCATCCATCCGTCCTTTCCCTAGCTGCTTATCTTGGTCAGTGTTGCAAGGAGCCTGGGGTCTATCCCTTGATAACATACCAGTCTATCACTAAAGAACATTCACACACAATCATACTCTATTGGTAAGTTAAAGACACCAGTAAGCCTAATTGCATGTATTACAACTGCAATTGGAAGTCTAAGCAACACAGGGAGAATTCATATTTATTCCACTATATGGACAAAAGTATTGGGAAACCTTTATAATAAGTCAATTTGTCAAATTTCATGAGATGAATACAATTCTTGGTGAGAACAGTTTGGGGAAGGCCCTTTTCTGTTCCAGCACGACTGCGCTGCAGTACACAAAGCAAGGTCCATAAAGACATGGTTGGCTGAGTTTAGTGTGGAACAACTTGACTGGATACCAAAGCCCTGATCACAACCCCATCAAACACCTTTGGGATGAACTAGAACGGAGATTGCAAGCCAGGCCTTCAAGTCCAACACCAGCGCCTGACCTCACAAATGGTCTTCTGGATGAATAGCCAAGAATTCCCACAGACACTCTCCAAAATCTTGTGGAAAACCTTCCCAGAAGAGACACCGCTATTATAGCTGTAAAGGGGGAACCAACTCCATACTGATGCCTATGGATTTATAATGAGATGTCATGAAAATGCCTGCAGGTGTAATGGCCAATACTTTTGTCCACATAGTATAAGCCATATGTTTTATACAGTGAACAATCAAATCACTGCAGTGCTTCATAAACAGATTTTATACTGACATTCAGTACTGTTTCTATGTATAAGGCCATAATATAGACATCATGTGGATCTGTTCAATAAATATGTCGTGTCTAAATACAGTTACCAATATTGCATTACTTTCATTGGTAACACTTCTCTTGACAGGGAACAAACAATATAGTATTATGCTATTACTTAGGTATTAATTATACACGAGTCTTAGTTACATACTGATCTCATGTCAATAGATCATTACTGAATCGTGATGCCTGTTTCAGCTCAAGCAGTTACTGTATTTCTTACTAAATCTGTTAATTCTGTACACCTTTGCGAACTACTGAAGAAGCTATTAAGGAACCAGTGATCGGACAAGTAATGAATAACACAAGTGAAAGACTGATCTTATGTTTGTCCACCATTCATGATTTGTGATGCATCTTTTATCTCAACTAGTGATTATATTTGTTCATGATTTGTACTTCACTAGTGACTGAGTTATTACTGTACTAAGTATCTGTACCCCATCAAGTAGTCATCTACATAACTATAAAAAAAATGTCTTTATATTGTTAGGTATTCGTATTTAAAATGTATGACATGCCTCCTTGCAAATAAAGAAGCATGTTTTCCGAATCTGTAATGGGTAGAAGTTATGGCCTGAAAACCATCATGGTCCAAAGGAAGCTTGATGTCACATTAGCACACGGAACATGTGCTTCTAATTACAAAGGCATTTAACTTTCAAGTCTTTATAATTAAATATTAATTGCATAACTTATAGGTTCAGATGTGAAATTAACTATAGAGCACAGACTGACATTCTAACAAATGCACTTTCCGAGACCTTTACAGTATCGCATCGCAGCAATATCTTTCAGCGAAATGTTGCAGCTTTTTAGTCTATGCCTCAGTCACATGTCACTGTTGACCTTCACTAATCAACAACAACAAATATGGGTTTTGGTCTTAATGGGGAGCCATGATATCAGATTGCAGAATGTGCCACAGAAGGGTGAGTTGTCTCCTGTATTGTCACCAGAGATCAAAAAGGGCAGAATAATATGAGTTTTTAGATCATCAGTCACCAGGGTCAGTAGATACAGGACAGAGAAATGTCACTGATGCTGTGTATCATTTTCGGTAGGGCTTTAGGAGGTCAGCCTGAACACAGGCGAAATCTTGAGCCAATCACTTACTTTGAACATTGATAAGACCTTAGCAAGCAGTTTGTTGACTAACCACAGACAACCTGTCTTATGAACAACATAAATAGTTCCTGATGGTATTCAGTTATGACTAAGTTGCAGTGGGGAAGCAAGCCTTCCTCTCTATAGCTCTGCCTGTTAATATAATGGTTTTTTTTTTCTACAAAATTTAAGTCTTACTTATTTCAGGTTATGAGTTATTAACAAAAGATTATTTATATTGTATTTACTCTCTTGTGCTGATTGCTAGAGTGCAGATGTAAAAAAGCATAATTGTATGTAATAAACTGCAACATCTTAAATCATCATGAGCATCATATATTTAACCGTCATTGTTGCTAAAATTTTACAAAATTCCCTTTGCTATGAACTGCAGGACCAATTAAGGTGATACATATCTTAATAAGGTTTGACTGGACACATATTTGTATTCATAGAAGTCAGTGGCACGAAGAAAAGGAATGGATAGACGTTCTCCACAGGAAAAGGAATCTCACCATCAAGGCTATAATTTTAGCCCATGACCTCTGCCCTACTATACTTTCATTCTTTCACAGTGCAAATCTCAGTGCTTCTAAATGCAGTGTAATTGTCTGAAACTTTCCCTCCCTTTCGATCTCTTCCATCCTTTCAACTCAACTGAATATTTAAACTCAACACAATCTGTCTGGTAGCTTCAACAATTCAACACTCAGAATGGCAGTCTTGCTCCATTTAACTATTTATTGTCTTGTGAGATGTAGAAGAATAAAGACTAAACTTCTAAAATGTTTTACTCAAATAAAAGTTAATTACCCAGTTTTTGTTTCTTATCTTCTATTGTCTATTGTAATTATTTCATTATAAATTCCTTTGTATTACTTGTAAAATTTGATTAGTCATACAACATTGTAGATTTTGGTATATGTCGTTTAGTAGATAACTCAATTAGTGTGTTCTTATCTGTCTATCACTCCTATAATAAACTGACAGTGTTGGGGAGATTAAATTACAGTTACTAATAAAAACATTGATGATTGCAAAGAGGTTACATCTGAATATTTTGTTTTTCATTAAAAAAGGCTTATATGTGGAATATAACATTCATTTTGCTGCTTTGCATTTGCATTTTACTATGCAGAATTACCTTTTTGGGGTATATTTACAGACAACACAGGTCAGCAAGCCAGTGAGCCTTTTCAGCCGTATTGCACAGTTTACTTTGTAATGTAATAAAGTAATCAAAATAATTCCATTACGTATTGCATTTTTAACAGGCTAACTAGTAATCTGTAACCTATTATTTTTCAAAAGTAACTTTACCAGCATTGCAGACTAGCCTTGTTTCGACTTCTTACGTGAAAGGTTGAATTCTAATTATTAGTGAACAGTGTGCAGAATTGGGGCCTTTCTGATATTTGTGTAAAGGGATTAAGTCCATTTATTCAAATCGTGTCTAAGAAAAAGTATGCTTTCAATCATTTACCAGCAAAATGATAATTATCACTCATTATGAATGTCATTGCAACCACATCTGTAAATGCATGCAAATAATTATAGATGTCATTCTAATCATTTTTCTGTAATTGCATTATTAACCTTTTGCTTTAGTATTATATTATTACTAATCTTTCATCTTACTCTTATTTCAAGATTAATCATATTTATTTCCATTTAAAAGAGAGACAGTTCACCTGGGGTGCATTTATCTCACTTTGTCGTCAACAATCATTTTTAAACTAGAACAAAGAAAAGCAACATCATCTATAACAAAAGATTTGCTTGACTGATGAAATTCTAATGCACTTCTTTAAACTGCTTCTTATAAGTATGAACATCTTCCTACAACCCAATCATAAATACAAACTCACACCTAGACATCCCACTAGACAAATCAGGTGTTGCATATGCATAAGGGTGCCATAACCATTTTGGAACACAGGGTACTTGTGTAGTACCTGGTCACAATGAGGCTGGACTCCCAGGATCCACAGAACACAAGACAGGAAACAATGAATGAGACACTAGCCCATCTTTGGCACACACACTCACATAAAGCATCAGACAGCAATTTAGATAAACCGGTTTGCTTAGCTGGATATTTTTTGACTGTGCTAACAACCATAACTACCGATTTATATTGGGCCTGGAATCAAATACCAACCATGGAAACATGACGCTACCATGCTAAATGAACCAACATGCTGCTAAGTTAACACTGTCATGGTGCTCAGAAGATGGATGGATGGATGAAAGTTTTCTAAAATATTTAATAAAACGAAGGATAAAATGACATTAAAAAGTGCTTATATTACTTTGTAGCATATTAAATAGACATACAGTGTTTCTCTTTATCCTTTTACTTCACCTTGATCATGATTATATCTTTTGTTCTCCTCAAACTGGTTAAAATAGCTTCTTTGCTCAATGGATTTTCATTCATTTGCAGTTTATTTATAGCTGAGATCGCAGCAGAGCCATACACACGAAGTGATAATGTGAGGATGATTTGTAGGCCAGACTTGGAATGACCACCTGCAATCAGTCTGCAGTCGACTGCATAGCTTTGCACACTGCGGCTTTTCACTAAAACATTTTTAGGTTGATCATGAGTCTCAAATTGGTGATGCTGGTTGCTTCCTTTCCTTTATTACCACAGAAATTTAGAAAAGAAGACAAAAGATGAACTTAAGAAATCTCTATAACATGTAGAAAGCATTTTGTGGGAGAAATTGAGTGCACAGACTTAATATCAAACATTGCTCAAATTTCCCACTAAGTTATTCATTACAAATAATCTGTATTAATGTAATATATGGAATAGCAGAAGTTGTATTACCATCAACCTAGTAACAAGAAATGGTTTTGAGTATTTTTTGTTGTAAGATGAAAAAAAAACACTTAGCATTGAGGCTCATCCATCCATTAAATTTTAATAACCACTTCTCTAATTAGGTTTGTAATTATCAAGCCCATCCCTGAAATCATGGTGCACTAGTCCATCATAAAGCAGTCACACACACACACACACACACACACACACACACACACACACACACACACATGTCATGTATACTTACCCTTATGGGGACCACTCATTCATTTCTATGGGAAAAATGCTAACTATGACAACCTTAACCCATACCCAGCCTTAACCATAACCATAAGTAACCAAGCAAAATACAAGAGTTTTTGCGTTTCTTCATTGCAGTTACAGATTTTTATGAAATTGAGTTTTCCTTTATGGGGACCAGTGGATATTTATCACATTGTAGGGACATTGTGTACTCATAAGGTAAGGTATAGCCGCTCACTCACTCACACACACACACACACACACACACACACACACACACACACACACACACACACACACACTTATATTCATATCTCTGTGGGGACTCTCCATTCATTTTTATGGGGAAACCCTAATCCCGACAATGACAACTCTAACCACTACCCGGCCCTAATCTTAACCATAAGTAACCAATCAAAATAGAATACATATGCCATTTTTAGTTCTTGGATTGCAGTCATAGATTTAAAAAACAAATTGAGGTTTATTTTGTGGGTACCTGAAACTTGCCCCCACAAGCTAAAAAGTAACAAGTTTTAAAAGACTTTGGAGAGATTTGGTCTCTATAATGTAATATGCACGTGTCCACATCGACATACACACAAACTTACATTCAAACTTCACAGCCCCGATTTACCTGGATGTGGGAGGAAACCCACACAGGGAACGCAAGCAGACAACTGCAGGAAATTGAGCTATATTCGGGTGACAGCCATACCACTCATTTCAGTGTTTTATATGGCCGAACTAAAAACTGAGGTAAATGATGAATCGGGCGAACACTTAACATTTGGAAAAAGGAGGAGTCTGTCAGAGATGGCTGCACCAAAACAATCTCAGAGAAACACAACATCTGGATTTGGAAAATTGCTGGTCCCATGCGTACACAACACTGCTCTCTTCAAATGATTTAAAAGTCAGCACTCCACGGGTTTTGCTCCTCGAAGGAACATGAGGTGTCTGAGGCGCGGTGATTAGCACCCCGGACAGTTAATTTTAGCAGTATTGGAACGGGACTAATCTGGAATTAGGAGTCAACATCCACTCCAAACCTCTTGCTTTACGCACTGGTAGGGGATAGTTTTAGGATGAGAGAAAAGGCAATTGTCTGGTGCCTCCGATTATCCCCGAGAAAGCCTATAATCTGACTGAAAGCACTTAAGAAGTCAAGCAGCAAAATAAACAACATTTATCATCATCCACTGTTCTTTTCCACCCCTCCCTTGTAGATAGATTAAGAAGTTCTGCTATTTCTACCCCCCTTCTGCCATCTGCCTCAGCAAATGTCAGGACAGGATAAATACCCCTGAGTCTTCTGTCTCAACCAGATTACCGGCTATTCCAAAACGGGCCAGGTTCTTATCGTCCCTCAATCTCTTTTGCAAAAGTAAAGCATGAATTCTGTACAAGATTACCGGGATTAGGATGGCAGCCGGTGCAGCTCTGTGCAAAGAGCACAGTCGGATTTCTGTCACACCCCTCGCCTGGGTTTGATTTGCTCGAGACCTACTCTGTACATACTCACAAACACCCAGGGCCCCCTTATTTGCTTAAAAATCACATCCAAACATTATGTGCAACAAATCATCATGGATACAATTAATTGTTACACATTTGTCTTTTGCTGTTTTTACATTTCATTTTCAAATATGACACCTATGTTCATAGTGTAGGGTCAGGGACAATTAAAATAAACAGTTAATTAAACAGTTATATTTGAAATAGATGCAATTTTATTTCTTGTTTACCTTGTCAGCATGCACTATTCTTAAGTTCACATAGTGCATTTGAGTCTCACATTACAAATTTAGAGATATATTGGTGCTTTTTTACTTACTGTTCATACATTTGGCGAATGGTATCTGTCTTCCTAAAATTAAGTGTGTGCTGTTTTTAATATTATATCTGTTTGCTTAAAAGCTTCTTTGTGCATATTTGATTCTACGAGCAGAATTATTTTGCATTGTATTACTGAATGTTTGTGTTTGGCCAAGGGCGTCTTTTGTTAAACTAACTAAATAAATAACTACTGTAGTATTTTCATTATAGAGAGAACAATCTGAGACTGAAAAAAACATAATTTCACTAATCTTTCTCCAGAAATAAAGGGGAAAAAAAGCATTACCAAGGGAAGGTAAAGCCAGAGCATCTTATTCAAATTCAATTGTTTTTGCTTTCTCTTTTTTTGCTGTTTTTTGTCTTTCATCTATGCCATGCTATAACATACTAAAATGACACAACCTATTGTATTTTTCTTCTTAAATGCTTTGATTTTTAAAATTGACAATGATATAATGTATATTATCAGAGCTTCATAATAACTGACCAAATTAAATAAATCCCAAAAATAATATATGCCTTGTCAGAAAAATATACCTTGCCCTCTAGCACTGGCAAAGTATGACTTGCACTGTAACACAAATATTTAGTTCTCCTTAAAAATCCAGTGTTTATAAAGTACAGTAGGATATAAATACAGAATAAGCGTGCCACAATAGGAGAGTGCCTGAATTTTACAGCTTGGCTGTAAGTATTGTTGTGGGTGCAGTGCTGGGTAAGGGTGGGCTGAGGGCTTTTTTTGTAGTGCTGTCCAATATATGCACAAGCCAAATATTGCATCCTCTGAGTATGACCCGTTACATGTGTCTGCAGTGTTTTAAGACCTTTGGAGCCTCTAAATGCATCCTTTCTCAAGCTGTGCCATGGACCATGGAGCCATTCCCTGTAATCTACATCTAGCCCAAAGACTCAGGCAGAGTAATATGTGTTAAATTCTGATGTTTTGTCACCAGCTCACTTTAACTGTTTAACATTTAAAGAAAAATTATCTGAGCTCACTTTAGCACTAGGTCCCGCACCTTTAAAATGGTATTATAGTCACAGGATGGCATATAAAAATGTCAAATCAAGAAACCTGAAAGTAATAAGATGCATTTTTAGGTTTTAGAACCGGCTTTAACAGTCTCATCCGTGTTAGTGGGAAATGAAACAAAAGGAGCACGTGGATTGCAGCCTCAGAAGGGACAAGCAAATTAAGCCCAATGATTGTGATAACCTGGTTCCGCTACTGTCATACTGTCACCATCATATTTATGTGTGACAAGGAACCCTTTATTTATATTCAACCTGTCTGTTTGTTTCAGAAACAGAAATAGGCTTAAACTCTCAAATTTAGTGCCCTCCCCCCCAGTTGTTTCCTTTCTAAATAAAAAATGTGTTGATGTTTGCAGTAGCAATGTATTTGGTATGAAATTAAACATTTTTGTTATTGCTACCATTCTGAAATCTACTACACTGCATTAATCAGCATGCAGTTAAACAGAGACGAATAGATCATATGCAGTTTTGTTCCTCGGCTGTTAGCTGAAAACCTACACAGGGGAGCTCATAAATTATGGATCAATATACTGAGAATATAATGTTGAAAAGGCTGTCACTGTCACAAGCCTCCCTGCATTGTCAGCTGACCTTTGAATATCAGGTCTAAGATGAAGAAAGATTTTATACTTAATGCAGGAGAATTACTGAAAATTATCAGCACAGCACACTTCAAAGCATAATGTCTGAAAAGTAATCAATGCTCAGGTGAAATTCGGTCTGGTTATACAAACTCTTGTCTTCTAATGTCAAAGCGCTTTGATCCCACATTGCCCCGTTACATTTCACACAATCCACAAAGATGTCAGTGCAGATTGTAAGGAATATAAGGACCTTTGAGCTCTTCTGTGACAGCAACTACAATATGTTCAATAAAACGGTATGAAAAAAGCCACTACAGCCTTTCGAGAACATTTACACTCATGCATGATAATTTATGTCTGCTTTCCTATATATATCCATACATATAAATAGACACACATTTATACACACACACATATATATACTGTATATATATGACAAATTAATATTCAAAAACTCTTCCATGAATGCACGCTATTGGGGAATTGAAAAACATGACAGTTTAGTCATTGCTGTTTGCTGCAAGAGTGAAAAAGAAAAGGTCAGTAAGTAATCTCAGGACAATAAGGAAAATACATGTATTTTCACCTCAACACACTGATGATGAAAGAAAAAAATCTTTAGCTCTTTTTCTCATGAAATGATTTACGTCATCTTGCTGAGATATTGTTTGGTTTGGCAGTGTATAAATGGCTTTCGTCAGAGTAAGATCTATAGTATGAGTAGCTCTTAAAAATAGCAATTACCGTGAATACTTTGTGTTATAGCATGAATATATAACCACAATTAAAATGGTTATTGTGATTATTATGCTCAAACAGGAACAAGATATATTGTTTAGAATTGCAATACCATTTTGTAGTTTAGCATGCACATTCCTTCTTACTTTCTCAAGTTATCAAGATTGATAGTTTGCACATAGCTGCAAAGTGCCGTTGACATCACTTATCAAGTTGTATTTTAGAAGGACTATATTCATTAGTAGAAGCTTTTGTAAACCAAGAAAGAATTCTCCTCTTTGTGTGTAACAAGCATGTTTAAATTATATAATACTGCTTCATTATAACTGTGCAAAATCCAAAAATGTTTTGAATAAATTACACAACAAAATGATCTACTGAATAATATAAGCGTTCTAAGCAATAATGTGAGTACTAAAAAAAAAAAATCAAAAAGTTTAATTTAGATGATATATTTTTTTACTTAAAATATCCAATGCCTCTAACAATGTAAAGTACTGTCAAGTAGCCTAGATTTCAGTTTCTTCCTTAGTTTCTGGTGCTTGAGATTTAGTGACGAATGGTGCACAACTGAGCAATGCAAATAAGCCCCTTAACAGATTGCTCTCATTACTGCATTTTGAACTTGTGACAACAACATCATTTCCTAAATATTTTACCAATGGCCCGCCAACAAAGGCATCGTGGAGTATTTGTTGCGGAAGACCATGTCACTGCCAAGGATGGAAAAGAAATACAACCACAGGAAGAATACTAAACCATGAGACAGAATACTCATGAATAAGAAAGAGTCATGGAAAGACATCATACAATGCAAAAGACTTTAATCAACTTCAGAAGCCCAAACATACATAAACAAAACTATATGTACATTTCATATGATTTTTATACATTGGCAAATCAAATAAAAATACAAAAATTCCTTAAGGTGCATAATGTACTTCACATTGAACAAAAGTCATGATGGGTTATTGTTCTCCCTTGCACAACAACAAAAAAAAGCATTTGACTGTTTGTTTGTTTTTTTTTTTCCCACGCAAATTTCATTTACAGTGACAGATCCCTTAATGGGACATATTTTTACTCCTATGCAAAGCTATATACTTCATAATCTATTAATTGGAAGGTGTTGATTTCCACCCACAACTATTCTGAAGCTGTATCACTGAGCCTTTCTACAAAAGCAATCGCTGAGCCACAGTAAACTTACTACTAACAGCAGAACAATGTAGCCCCATCACCTAAATAAGGTCTATGTGTATTTGTCCAGGCACACGTTTTACATTTAGGGGCCTAGAAAGACAAGTCCCTCACAGGTGAAGGATTTCATTGTTGTTGTTGTTTTTTTCTTTTTAGTTACCCTAATATACATTATACTTTCCAGATTTTTTTACATGAAATTCTTACACTTTTATGAAAGTCAAAAGTCACAGATTTTAAACTGAGGTTCGAATATTGTAATAAGTGCATCAGATTCTTTGATTTTGAGTTCGTTCACATTATTTATTGCTGTCAATATAAAGCCTGCTTTTAAATTCTCTTTTGGTAATAAACATAATTTGTATATTTTTTTGTCAAAATACATAAATAATACATTAATATAAATAAATGCATAAATAAGTGCACAAAATTCAGTCCTTTTTCTAGAGCCATCTTATTATGCACTGCCTGAGGACATCCATCTGAAGTCAGTGCTTTACACTCGAACTCATTAAATATATCCCATTGGTTAAATCGGCTCATTTTGGTGATCTGCAGCTACAACATACAAACATGAAGCACCTTTTTGACATTACAAAGACACAATAAACTAGGTGTTCTGCTTTACTTTCTTACTAGAACATCTGCTGTCCAAGACCTAAGCTTTTAGTTCTTAGTGACTCTGGCATGGATCAATGGATCAAACTACTTTTACAGCTACATGTCCCCATGACATCCTGCGCAAGTTAGTGTCACAGCTGTGTGGAGCTGCGGTGTGGAGGTACCTCCTACAAAGGGTCATGCATGCTAATGTTAGTCGGGCTCTACATTAGCATTACAATAACCTTCTAGAGTGTGGGAGAGAGGATCGACTGGAGAGGACGGCTACACAGTGACATCAGAGTCCCACAGGCCAGCTGGTGGCAGGACCTACAGCTTTAAATTTCCCGATGTATGAGCAAGCTTAGAGTCTAAGCTGTGACAATGGATAATTACAAATAAAGCAACTAGATGGTTAGTGAAAGATCAAATTTTGAACTAAAAAACAGTAAAACAATCAATAGAGATGTTTTGCTATGGCTGTGGAAAATATACATACATACACATAAACATACTTCACATCATCTTCTGTTGTATTGGTTTTCTTTTTCTTTTTTTTTGGGGGGGGGAGGGGGGGTTTGAGATACCCCTAAACCCCCAAAAAATGAATACACGAGGAAATAATAATAGGAAAATATGAAAACAATGGCTTTCAAGCATTCTCATAAATCACTCAGAAATTTAAATGCACTAAGAAGGCATTAAGACATGTGTGTAACTGCAAGTCGTTCATTTTCTTAATCGTTTCTCTTCTGCAAAAAAAAGGGGGGAAAAAAAGAAAATAAAATGTCTCTCTAGGTCTTGTTTGAGGCTGTAGAACCTGTATAGTGTGTTTGTCACCTCTTCAGTCTGTGCCTTCCTCTCTCTCTAGGTATTGGCAGCTAGAGATTGATTTTTATCCTGTGGGCTCGAGCTGTACCTGGGCCACAGAGTGTGCCATAGAATGGTGGTTTCAGTGCCGTCTCCTGTAATATAGAGAGACAGACATATAGGAAGATTGAAATTACAATTTCACCGAGCTCTAGGTATTAACCAAGCTGCAGTGTGTATAGTTAACTTTAAGTGCACAAAAGAACCACATGTGAATACATATTTTAAAGATAGGCACAGGAATGAAGGGAAGAGCATTCTTCAAGGCACTCTGCTTATGATGTATGAGTGATTTCCTCATTTGATTTCCTTGAAGGATACTGTATTTGTGGTCAGATGTTACACTTGGCTACTGTCAGCATGCAGGCCTGATTCCATAGCTTTTTTTTTCCCTTCGGATCTGACACCCACCACGCTACTGCAGCACCTGCCATCCTTTAAAGCGCCCGCATTTAAGCGGCGTATTCCACAGGGGGCAGCACACACATAAAATATGACAGGGGCTACCTAGCTAGATTTGCATGTAATATACATTAAAATAAATAATAAAATAAAATATTTTGATGACACAAAAAGAATGACTTATTCAAAATGGCAAATAATTTATTTTTAAATATTAAACACTTGTTAATTTACGAGCAAAATTCATTTCCAGTATCCAGAAGAAAAAAGTCACCAACCCTTCTATTGCTTGGGACAAAAAACAAAAACAAAATTTGTGGACTTACGAAGCACAGTTGATAAGACAGAGCAGAATTTCTAACGGAACAAATAAATAAATAAGTCAGAACTACATAAATGCCAAATAGATGAATTCCTTACAAGAGCCACACGGAAAAGAAAAGATGAGAACAGAAAGAGAGAGCACTGAGCTGGATGAAATGCAAAGGCTCCAGCGAAAGCAACTTTCCATGGTGGAACTGGACGAGGAAATACGATGACTGCTGCTTAAAATATGGATTTACTTCAGAGTTTTGATCGGCTCAGAAAATGGGCACCCGGCAACAAGCTAAGGCTGTCTGCTCATAAAGCATGATCTTTTTTAAGCCCATCCTGGGTTCTAACTCATATTAAAGAAGCAAAGTCATCCGATTTTAAAAGACTTGCAATAACAACTAAATCAGCATATATGCAAACTATATATCAAATGAAGTTGTTTTATAT
>JAABNY020000002.1:23765350-23784719 GCA_015164015.2 Brevimyrus niger | reverse complement strand
AAAAAGTGTGATATATCCAGACATCAACTTCTGTTTCTACAACAGTTCTGCTCGTCACATGGATAGGTACCCACATTTAAGCTTGCTTTAGTGCAAAAAAAGAAAAACACTACTAAATCAATAATGTATGTCAAATAATGTTGACTATTACATTGTCTTAAGGCAATTTCAGAATGTAAAGATGCTGTTATGAAACATCAATGCTTATATTGATTTATTACAAATATAAATTCCAGCAATAGCAATAAGATGCATTCTCTGTCACTTTGTGAACCTCGCATTTGTAGAAATCAAGCAATATTTTTCTTAGCCTCCCGAAGTTGAGCTTCATCATCAGAATACATTGTGAAGCTGCTATCCACAAACTCCAGGCAAAAGTTCCAGGTAATACACATTGTAATTTTTTTAATTGCGGTCACAGATTTTTATAAAATTGAGTTCCCCTTATGAGGAATGGAAAGATCCTCATCCCCACAAAATAAAATAAAAGGTTTTTATCACAATGTGGGGACATTTCGTAGGGACATGTAGTATATACATGACCGACACACACACACACACACACACACACACACACACACACACACACACACACACACATTACATATCTATTTCTGGTAACGTTTAACATTGACTGCACCTTCATAAATGTATACATTATGCATTCATAGAACATTCAGTGCACCCTCATAATACATTTATAACACATTAATATACATAAAAACAAACATTGTATGATAATAACCAGCTGTGTAATGTTAATTAGGGTATCCTACAGTTCTCAAAGTATTTTACAAAGTTACGGTATACTTACATGCTGCTTATGTATGTTCTATGAATGTTTTATGAAGCTGCACTGAATGTTCTATAAATGTATTATGAAGGCATTATGAAAGTGAAAGGTATGTAAAGTGTTACCTTATATTTTAATGATGACTGTCGATTCATTTTAATGGACACGACATTATTCCCAAGTATGGCAATCTTAACTACTCAGCCCTAACTGTAAGCGTAAGTATTCAAACAAAATCCCAGGCTTCTTTCAGGTTTTTGACCGCATTCACAGATTTTGAAAAATCTCCCTGAGACACCCCCCCCACACACACACACACACACACACACACCGCACACACACATACACAGGAATCCACAGCATTATAGGTGTTTATAAGTGAGTTATAATCACGTTATGGTATTTAGGTATACAGCAATTCCTTGCACCACATTTGTGATTTTTTTAGCATGACACATACAGCAACTGAGTTGTATCTGGACTACTTACTAATAATCTAACAGAAAGATACAGTCTAATGCTATCTGTTCAATGATGTAGCTTCATTTTTGAGGCTGGCAGAAAACACGCGTACAGCTGTTTGAGAACACATTCACAGGCTAAAGTAGAATAATAAATTCTATGTTTAGTAATTAAACACAGAATCCCATTAACCCAATCACTGACCTCATTTCAACCCATATTAATTATGAACTGTGAACCAAAGAATGCTTGCAAGCCGTACGTCTACCAAAGTAACAAGTACTGCAAACCTAGTAATACAAACTAATCTCATTAAGCTCAATGTTGCATGTGAACACATAATATATTATGTTATCAGTATCCTCTGTCAGCACTCATGATACCAGAACACACGGCCTATGTACTGGACTACATAACATATTCTCCATTTTTTCACCAGAAAAATTAAGCGGCCTGGTCTTTTGAGCTCTCACCTTTATTTTGAGAATGTGAAATTCCTCACTGTCTGCCATGTGAGAAAACAGCTGCCTGTGGCTGGTCTTCTTAACTAACCGCCAGTTTTCACGTATTTCCCTTTGTTGCTTTCGTACTTATTACCCGCTTTACATGTGACGCCTTTCTATGGACGGCACAGGCTGCATAGTCAGGTCACAGGCCACCAAAACACAACGCTCCTTGCACACCTGTCATTGCTGAATGTATGCAGACTTTATGTCAGTCCCGTTTAACTGTATTGACAGTTCCCAGATGAACAACAAAAGAAAGAAAAAAAAAACCCATGAGAACAGTTAAGTAATGTACATCAGTTACAACTTGTATTCAATCAAAACTTTGTTAAATTTCCTTAGACCCGGGCAGGAATGTCTGATTTTAAAGTGTCAATCAAGAGCGTCTTAAAAGCCTAAACACTGCTGTAATCTTCCTGTCATGCTGCAACCCTCTTGTTCCTTTGTAAGCCCTACTTGTCTGCCTGCATTAGACCTTGAGGATGAACTCCCTCTTTGGCAAATGCAGCTATACCAGGTTTTATTAGCATCACAACCAGTCTAATGCATCCTGAAAGGTGTTATTACTCTGAATACTGCCAACACTGTTTAAGATTTGTGCACACACATACTGCAACATCTACAATTGCTATATGCTATTTATTCATTTATTTAAATAGATTTAAAACTGAGTAAAATGACAATAAAGATGCATTTTATTTTTTCATATATTCAGCTGTATGGATTTACTATAAATATTAATATTGTTTTCTTTATGTCACTAACACAAACATCAGCAAATACCAAAATTCATTTCTTATTTTTATTTTTAATGGTAAAAACCCTCATATAGCACTGAGCAGAGAGAGGCTACTCTCGCTGCCCCTATCCAGCAGCGCAATAACATCAGGCCTTGTATGGTAAGTGAGGCTGTATCAGGGTAGTGAGCGAGACTTATAAAGTGATGGATTTACCTGGCGGGTGTGGATCTGCCCAGGATTCTTGAAACTTCCCTGACAGCTGCACTCTGAAACGCTGTAAGGGTCAGAGCTGTTGGAGGAGCACTTTGAGAGGGAGTCGCAGCCCACTACAAAGGTGTTGTCCAGCGGGAGATCCTGAATTACGTGATGTTTCTTGGGGGCGACGGGGGTCTCTGGTTTAATTTGGAAGGTTGGTTGAGGGGATGCAGACTTGTAGTGCTTCGCCAAGTCTGGGCTGTCAGGTTTAAAGGTGGTTGGTGTGGTGGCCCAATTGTATTTTCCCATGGTCTGCTCCTCCAGCTCTACTGGAAGGTCCAAGGTTCCATTAATGTGCTCATGGGAAGGATCATCTGGCTTTGATTCTTCAATCGTGACAAAGTTCAGCAGGAGGCTCTTCGGAGACCTCTTCTTTTTCTTCTTCTTCTTTTTCGTTTGACGATTCTCTTGATTAGGTGACACCCACTCGCCACTCTGCTTGGCCTTCTGAACCACCTTGTGTCTGGGCGTCTGGCGGCAGCGCACCAGAGCAGTCACAAAAATGACCAAGATGACCGTCATTGTGCCTGCAATGATAGCGATGACAACAATAATGTAGCTGTTAGCATGAGGTGTAACCTCATTGTCACCGACATTGCGATCTAATGGTGTCTCAAGACTCTTGCGCAGTTGCTCTTGAATGAAGGTGGCATTGGACACTGTTTCATTCACAAATAAATGGACCAGGGCAATGGCATACAAGGACTCTGGCTGCCCCAGGTCCTTGACCTTAACCACCAGTCTGTGAAGGCCCTGATCAGCCGGGACAATCTTTTCTTGCAAAGTAATGTTTCCAGTTGTTTTGTCAATGGCAAACAGGCCCTTTGGAGATCCTCCAATAATACTGTACTGGAGCTCTGCATTCATTCCTGTGTCATTGTCTATGGCGAAGACTCTTGTCACCACAGACCCAGGGCTGGTTGTAGAATGAACAAGATCATATGAGTAGTTTGATGAGGGGATAACAAAAACTGGCCGGTTGTCATTTACATCTACAACATTGATGGTGACTTTAGCAAACGAGACACATTGTGGCCGACCTCCATCCACTGCCTTCACCACAAAGCTGTAGGAGCTTTGCTGTTCCCTGTCAAATGTAATGTTTGGTTTGATTACTCCAGTTTTTGGGTCAATGATAAAGTTATCCTTGCCATTCAATATGGACAGTGTGACCACAGCATTATCACCAGCATCTGCATCTGTGACGGTGATCAAGCCTACTGTTCCATGTAAGGGCAGGTTTTCAGGCACATAAAAATTATACTCTGGGTGTGTGAAGGCTGGACTATTGTCATTAACGTCTTGCACTATGACTTTCACGGTGACATTGTTCTGAAGAGGTGGAGAGCCACTGTCCCTCGCCACAACAGTAAAGGAGTACTTGTCCTGCTTTTCCCTATCCAGTCTTTTCCCAACAGAAAGGATACCTGATCGTCGATCAATGTTAAAAGCCTCAGGTGGATTGGGACCCAGTGTATAAGTAATCTCTGCATTGCGGCCACTGTCTGCATCGGTGGCACTGATTTTTATGAGCTGCGTAGAGGGGTCATTGTTTTCTGGAATGGAGAGTTGGATTTCAGGCTGAGGAAAGATGGGCGAATTGTCATTTTCATCCTTGATTTTTATTAGGACCATAGCTGAAGTGTTTAAAGGAGGTTTTCCAGAATCCGAGGCCACTATCCTGATGGCATACTCCCTTGTCGTCTCATAATCAAGAGGAGCTGCAGTTTCTAATAGGAACTGGTTGTCAAAAACAGGCTTCAGCCTAAATGGGACATCATGGTCGGTATAGCATGTCACTTTTCCATTCAGATCAGCATCCCTGTCTGTCACTGTAATTAGAGCTATTTTAGTGTTAAGAGGAGCATTTTCTGACAACAACACAGTGCCGTTGACAGGGTTCATTATATAGCGTGTGTCAATGGATGGGACGTTGTCATTAATGTCTGTGACATTGACTGTCACTGTGGCTCTGGAAGGGGTGGAGCTGCCGTCGCTCGCCAGCACAATGAGCTTGTGAACTGGAGTCACCTCCCTGTCCAACTGCTGCCTTATCGTGATCAGTCCAGTAGTGCTGTCAATGGTAAAGAGCTGTTTGGTGGCAGGAGAGATCTGATTGCTGAAGGAGAAGTGGATCTGTGCATTGGATCCCAAGTCAGCATCGGTGGCATGGAGCTGAGTGACAGAAGTGCCAACTGGAGCATTCTCTGGAACGTTCACTTCCACCTCATTCTCCTTAAACACCGGTTGGTTGTCATTCACGTCTGAAATGGTGACCTGCAGAATGGCTGTGCTGGACTTGGGGGGAGTCCCTCCATCTTCCACTTTGATCTTCATCACAAACGTATCCTTCTGCTCACGGTCAAGGCTCTGTTGAACAATAAGCTGAGGCCACTTGTCTCCTTCTGGAGTCTCAATGATGTCAAGCCCAAATTCAGTCACGCTCTACAAAGAAAAACAAAAAAGAGGAGGAAAATTAGTATGTTTCACCATAGAAATGCCAGACTAAAGAATGTTTTAATAACTATCGAATGCACTGCATCAAGGTGAAAGACTTTCTGTTAAAATGTGTTAGGTTTCGAGGGAGACAACGATGACAGAGATATTTACTTAGTAATGAATTTGGTAAAATATAATTCTTGTGAAAATATTATTGCATTAATATTAAATGGAAATTGTCACTTTTTAACTTTTAACTGAATAAACTAAATAAAATAAAGTATGGCAAAGCATGAAACAGGCAGCTAATTGAAGAATTAGTAATTTTTATATATTTATTTTAAATCATTAATGATGAAAAAAAAATCACTTTGGCATCCAAATACAGCAATTAAAAATGCTTCAGAGGAATGTGCACATAACCAAATCAGAGAACAATGCAACTGTTTGTTATCTAATGTTGGTCCTACAATAACCGGGTGATTTTAGGTCGTTCCCTTCCCTGGTGTGTTCTCCAATACAGCACCAAGAATGAGATTTCATTCTGACCTCACTATCTTTGAGCTGCTTTTGTGGAAAATAGGCAGCTTGCAGAATTTCAAGGGCAGTTCATACACAAGAAAGACTATTGCGAAAGAAGTCAAACAGCTAAGGTCCCGTTTCAAAAATGCTACACACCTTCTACAGATTAAAGACGTGCAGACCTAATGGTCACGTTAAAGAAGGCCATTTTCACAGACGGCTGAATCTAAACAACGTCAATGCAGAATTAGACAAAAATGCATATTTAATCCAATGAGCAACCGGTATTGGTGGTTCAAAGTAATTACAGTTATAGATCAACTAACTGGAAAAGTTAAGTTTCAGTATTTATGATATAAGACAAAGAAAGGAGACAAAATGTATAATTATTATATTATAATTATAATTATAATTATTATTATTTAATGACAGAGGATAACACACTGGCCACCTGTAAACTACTGTTCAGAACAATTTAAATGTATCCTCATATCTGCCTGGTAACTGTCAAGCATTTGAGCATTGTCTTCTGTCATGAGGACTGAGTATGTTCTGCTTACTGTGCTGCAAGACTGACAGCGTTGTGACAAGTGTAATGTTCTGCTCATTTCAGTGTTTCCAAACTTTTCACTTTGGATGGCGAGTGAAGTACTTTTAATTTGACAATGTAGCCGTCACTGCCATTTGAGTTAATGATCAGTCGTCTCTTTTTTTCAGTTCATACGAAAGAAACTTATTGGACTGTAATTACCTCAGATTTGAAACAGTCAAAATATTAAGAAATAACCCACAACATGAGTTAGCGACAATAACTGTGGTGTCTGTGCCAAAGTATAAAGAGCTAGGTAAAGAGCAGGCACTGATTACAGCACGTTACCACACCCAGCACACGGTACACCACCTCAGGGACCAGAACCTGACTGCAGCCACATGGCAGGTGATCCCTCAGCACCACACTAGACTGAATGGACCAGTGTGAGGTTTTTTTTTCCAGTGGCTGGACTGCCAATCCTGCCCCCAAGTTTTTCACTGCAAGCTGGAGAACCTCCTTGCAGGGCTTGATATAGATTAATGTCATATCCAGGACAAAGCAATTGCAGGTTAAGGGCCCAACAGAATAGAATCACTCTGGGCCTTCCCGCTGCTGCCGTAGATCGCTAGCTTCAGAGCCGCCACTCTGCCCAGTATAGAATAAAGTTTAAAGAAGAGGTTCTAAAAACTTTGTTCATTATTTTCAAGCTAATACTCATTATTTCAGCAGCATCTAATAAAATATCTCTTTACAGTGAATAAATCAGATTTGCCCTTAAATGTACACTGCCCACATTTAGAGCCTTAATAGGAGAATAACTGAAAAACAGAAAAGCAGACCGGCCTGGACCGTTCTGCGGTGAGCCAGCAAGCATGAATATGCAGGAAGACAGCCCTCTGCCCCAGTGAAGACAAGCTCAATAGTTAGGATTATCAGAAGATGCACCGTCTAATCAATTTTATGACCTTTATGAAACTGACAGAGACTGAAAACTACCAGTGAATATAACAGACCTTCATATTAGTAGCTGATCTAGAGTGATGCAGACTGATCTGGCAATGACACTGACCAACATGTAATTTTTTGATATATAGTGTTGATGATTAGATAGATAGATAGATAGATAGATAGATAGATAGATAGATAGATAGATAGATAGATGTTGACTGAAGAGAATAACTCAAAATGCCATTTTTATGAGCCTATTGCTCGCACCATGTCTTGAGGTTACACTTCATTATTATTATTATTATTATTATTATTATTATTATTATTATTATTACTACTACATAATTACATCATAATTTATTTTTGTAATAGCAAAGCCGCATTTAACCATGCATCCTATCACTATGCCTTAGCTGACCGTGCTCCTTTCACAAGACATCGCTGTCGCCTGCCAGACACCTCGACTTGGGCTTCCACGCTGCCCGCCTCGTCCACGTCAGCAGGCACAGAAGAAAATGACGTTCAATAAATGCCACCTTACTCTCAGATCAAAGGCACGGCAATCAGACCCACTGTTCTGAGTCCTCTTTATATTTTTTCCTCTCCGTTTTAGCTTTTAGAAATCGTCCTTCTTATTCCGGGTTTATTATAACACTTGCTGCTGAAAATGTGCAGCAGTAATGGAGCCCACTGTGGCACTTGGTGGCACTTGCTGCAGCACCACGCTGAGACAGAACAAGGAGCCCAGGGAAGATAGTCACTGTGCATTGAGCTTTGCAGATAGATCTGCATCTCCTCTGACTCGCCTTCTCCCCTCAGAAGACATGGCTCATTTGAAATCCACCCCTTCAACTAGCACATACTTCAGAATTTGTTTTGTTGATCTTCTCTTCCAGCAATCTGTCACTTTTAAAGTAAGATTTGTTTCAAGTATACACAGAACTGCTGGGAAACTAACTTATGGAAGAGAGTCACTAAATGAATATTGTGATGAGATTTTGAGAAGCTTATTTCTCAAATACTCCGGCAGATTTATTTATTTGCTTTGCTTATTTATTTGTTTTCGAGGACTACTATATCTATAAAACAACATAAGACTACCCTTGTTTTGTTTTCCATACCCTACATTTCTTGACCATACATATTTGTTTGCATCCTTGTTGCCTCCACTTTTGTCTTTTATGACATATTTGCAAATTTAATTTGATGTGAGCTTTGTTAATATCATCCATATCCACTTGATTTCCCCCCATTTTGACAAAAATGTGAGGCATAAATAAATTATTATTTTTCTGGCTGAGAAAATAGTGGTGCTTCTTCATTGTGATGCGGAGGAACATTATGCTGGTTATTTTCCAAGCATAAACAATTGTAGTCAGGCTCTCATCAATTCAAGGCAGAGCAGCAAAGGGACCTTGGCAGAGATAAACCCTCTTTAAAAATGCAAATTGGTAATCAAGTCAAACACAGAAAGTGGGGAATTCTCGTAATTCTCAGAAAAAAGGTACAAATTGCTCTTCAGACTGTAATGTTGGATATATATTTATTTATTTAGTAGCTAAATTCTGGTGGAATAGCAGTTATTTATTCATTTGCACCCCCTCCCCATTACTTTTGGCTCCCATTTTTATGGAAAAGCATTACACCAGACCCTCTTCACTTCGTTTTATAAAAGGGTTATAATATTATTTACGTCTATATAGTTCATGATTCATATACTACAGGATGCGGGATTTCCTAGTGTTTTTAAAATCCATGAAACAGCAAAAACAACGCTAATAGCTCTGGCCAGCAGTTGATTTGTGTGTGGTGCTGTTTGTGTTTGTCATTTAAATGGAATACAAGTCACATTGTTGTTTTTGAGCTATAATCACATATGTTAGCCCTCTCAGGATATTGCACCATTTTTCATAAACCTTCAATTAACAGATGAGTGAGAAGATCTGAGTGGTGCACAAGGAACTGATTAATATTTTCCAATTAAAGACCCACCACGACACCATTTATCATTCGTTATTCCATGTGGACTCAATAAGTCACATTATGATTACCATACTGAGGCGATCAGAATCTCAAATATAGTGCTGAGGACTTTTCAGCCAGGCATTGTCATTATTAATCTGCCAGTGAAAGATATTTTCATAGCCTAATTTAATCACTGCGCAGCATCATCATAATAGCAGTGAAATACCACAAGTGTTTTCCTTATTCCTGTCATTCACCACATGTCCACCATAAAAGCCGTCATACACCTAAACGATCAAAGACAGGTCACATATTCAAGCCTAAAAATGTATCTCATCATTCTCAGGGGCTGGATGGCTTTGGCTCCATTTAGCCAACATAATTATATCTGGCCAAGTGGGATAATAAAATCCAGTCAGCTGATCCACTTTAACAGCATCTAAAGAGACACGTCATGGAGTTTGGAGGCTGTACAAGTTTAACTATAATCATAAAGGACATCTTGAAAATATATTCTGCAGAAGAAAATAGCATTGCTGTTGTTGCTTTACAAAAGGAGAAGAGAACAACTAGGATAATTAAACACACTGAAAATGACACACATGCATTCATTTGTTGAGATCAGTATCTGTTGTGATTTCTTAGTTTTCAAATAGTAATTGGTGAAAAGATTCACCTTTACAAGCTCGTAGTGTTGAATCCCATTGATTCCCACATCTGGGTCCAAAGCAGAGGGCACAGGGTAACGGGAATTAATGGCTGTGTTCTCTGGGATGGAAATGTTGATGACCGTGGACTGGAAGAGTGGGGCATTATCATTGATGTCCTCTATCTGAAAGCGGATCTTGACGAGGCGGAAAATCTCATCGGGCAGCACAGCCACCTCGATTTCATAGAAGCAGCGCTTTTCAGTGAAGATGCCAGAGCAGAGCTTCTCACGGTCGATGCGGTTGGAGGTGGTGAAGATGTCCCCCGTGCTGGCCTCCACTCTCACTAAAGGTACGTCCCCAGTCTTGTAGACGGGCTTGAACTGCAAGGGTGAGGAGAGCTTGACATCTGGGTCGAGGGCCAGGTCCAGGTCTTTGCGAAGGTTCCCGATCCGAACATTCTCCGGCAACTCCTCTCGAACTGTATATTCCCTCTCCTGTGCCCAGGACTGCAAGGCCAGGCAGGTGAGCAAACCCACCAGCAGATATACCTCACACGGTAAGTCCATTTCAGAAGGGGTGAGGACCTACCTGAAAGGTTCTGGCACAAAAACAGGAAAGAAATTAAACCGATGCATCAAAGATTCACAAATAAACATTAAACATTCAAGGGAAGAAATGTACCACACACTTTCTTAACCTATTATTAAAATGATAATAATGCTAATTATCAGTATCCTCACCATGACACAGTATTTTTTTTTGTTAATGTATCTAGTGCAATTTGCAGAATTTCAACTGTGTCCATGTGTAGCTTCACACTTATAATTATATATTATAATCTGTTCATCATCCCAGCCAGCTGGACTTACGCAACGTGCCGCCACCACACAGTCTACCTTCTCCTGAAAATCTAAATGTCACACACATGAAAAGTTAACTTGTCCAGTGTCGTTTATTCATTATTTCATTACGTTTGGGGTGACATTTCTGTTGACAACCGTTCTGTATTAAGTGAGCTCTTTGGCGGCAATGTGACAGGAAGGTCCAGCCCTACACGTTTACTCAAATCAGTGAATGGTAGTCTCATATACTATCATATAATGTCTTTGAATATGCATTAAATGACTATGTTCATTCCTGTATCTATCTCATTATACTTGATTATTTCTATCTGTACGAATATAATCTTTCAGTAGACTCATGTACAGATGGATTTTGAATTTGCTGTATGGTTAGATTTTATTCTGTTAGGTAAAATTTCTACATTACATCACTTAAAAATAATATAGCGACTGTGTTTTGCTCAGCATGCGCTATGTAGCAATAGAATCTGCAGTGCCTGTTTGTTAAAACAGCTGATGACTTTACAATGAACTTGAGTATCGAAAAATAAGTGTTTCAATTTCTAAATATGTTAGACATCTGTGCACAGCCCAAAATGCATTTCTTGATCAAATTAATTTAACAGTATGGGATGATGTGCAGAGACAAAGAGGATTACTTTGCACTCAATGTAGGTTACCATCTATTAAAGTTTTACCAACGGAGTCATGGAATCGCAATACATATGAAAGTGAACACCCTCTTCTGCACTCTTAAATAATACTCTGCTTATTTTTTGTATTTAGTAATGTCAGATGAATGCAGCCAAAAAGACCATAATGGAATATAACTCACAGTTCAGACATAGGACAACCATTTCATCCAATCAGTAGCATGATGGATTGTGGACAAAGAGCCTGTGGGTTTAACACCATCCAACATGATTTGTAAAACAGTGCTTTGGTCCCCAATGCCAATTTGTTTGATAACAACACAAATCCAATTCAAGCAGAATATAAATAAAAATGGCTGAAGGGCTGAATTCCCCAGTAAACAGCAAAAGCTCAAGTAGGTCACTGTAAAACTGGCAGGTTAGATGCCTTGCTGTTTCCAGAGCCCTACATCGTTATTGTTTTACAAAAAGCTCAAGGCTGCATCAATCTTCAGATTAAAGTCTATACATGAGTTATTGTTATTTCAATTAATTCAGCAGAGTCTAAATGTATTGGAAGGAAACAAAAACTCTAAAGAACAAAACTGCATGGATTACTACAAAATGATTATGTACATCCTTGTTGATCTGACTATAAGGTCAGACAATACACACATGGCTGTAGTTCTTATGGGTATAAATCATAAACTTTGTAACAATATGATTCCGTTTTTTGATGTCTAGTGATATCTGAAATGTTACTGCGATAACAATTCAGTACTACGATATCAATATTTTCAGCAAAGTGAAACATAAACTGATTTTAGCAGAATTTATTTCAATTAAAAAAAAATTCTCAATGAATCTTTTCAATTTAGCAACACAGTATGCTGAAAAAACTGTACATCTCAAAAACATCAAAGTAACCTGCAGAAGTAGCAATGTCTTGTATTTATACTTTAATTAATTAACAAAAAAAACTATTTATAGATATGTATAGCTTACTCTCTGAAAACCTAGTAACACAGGGGTAGTGTGTTACATAAAATGTACTATAATGTATTGGTCTCTGCTCTCTAAGGTGAGTCTAGATTGCTCTGTGTGAAAGATTTTTCCCAGATTTTGTTTTCAGCAATGTTTCAACATGTTGAAATGATTAAATGATATGAATCAATACTTGTTAACTGGGTTGATTAAATCATATTGTGGCCTTAACCATCTAGGAACTGTTACACCTCTAGTTCTTACAGTCATGCTCAAATGATGGAAAGTGTTTAAAAAGACAATGACTGTTGACGAAAACATCCAAAATACTAAATGGGACTAGGATATAGTAATCATTTCATGAGAGTTATTAATATCTTTGTGTTCATCATGCTGCATAAAAACAAAGCCCCTTAGGTACTGTATGAGTACTGCCGGTTCCCAGACTCGTTCTCCCTTCACAGCAAAAGTGCACCAAACAGGAATGCAGCTGTGCCTATGGCAGCATGCTGTGCTATATCATTCACAATTTTATTAGAAAGTCTCAACACAGACAATCTACCTCATTAAAGAACCACAAGAGTCTGCATCTGCTGGAACCACGGCCTCGAGGCTGTTGGCCTCAGGACTCTTTGGGCAGTAGCCAAACAGTAAACAAGTGGTGGTCAGCAGACTATATAACATTCCTCTGCAAACTCGAGCTCGCAGAATCTGGCTTCCCATCTAGACGCTGCTTCTGAAGTGCCCTCGGTAGGGCTGCGTTTATCGCCACGCACATGTCAGAGAATAAGCAGCATTCCAAAATACTGAGATCTTCTCATAATTCAATGGCATCCATTATTTTGTAATCATAGTGCATCCCGATTATTTTTGCATGAGAGATGTGAATTTTCCAGAAGTAGGTCATGCACTTTTGAGTCTTCCTCATGTAATGTATACCCTAGTGTACTCCCTTCTTTCATTTTTTTGCAGTTTTATGGAAATAAACGTCCATGACAGCCGCTCTTCTGGGAACAAGTTATAAGTTTGCATTTACACAGCATGTTTTTTTTTTCCTCTTATATTTTGCTACGATTTTTACTACCATGAGAGAGAAAAACAAGTTATTAACAGATACTTTTAAAAGAAGATAAATCTTGCTTCAAACATATGAGTGGTCAGTATGAATATTTTGTGTTTGTATGTATGTTCTTTTTACTCTTTGGAAAACTCATTGGAGACTCATTATAAGCCTGTTGGAAGGGAGGACTGTGAACAAAGTTATGTATATGACATTGATTTATGTGTAAGCTACCCTCAACAGTGGGTACACAGTCTGTCATAATGTCCTTTAAAAAGATTTGAGTTTATGATGTGATGCATGTTTATTTTATAAGCAACCCAAAATATAAAAAGCCAGTTTGAGACCTTTTAGGACAACAGTCCAATAGTCATTCCAGGTTTAAAACTTCTAACCGCAAGGGTCGAACAAGGCATTCAAGATGAATTACTTGCTGGAGGAGGATCGGCGAAATAACTTTCATCCATTTTGAAAATCCATGGATATACACTTGGCTTAAGATTACATCACATTGTTTTATGCCTCCACCTGCAATTGTCTGATATTTTTTAAATCCCTCTTTTGCTTTTTTGGAAGAATACAATTCAATCTAACCAGTGGATTACTTTTGCTGTCTTGGTTACTATAGGCTAACCCATCCACAACCTCTCTCACTAAATTCAACATTTGTTTGACATCTCAAATTCACCCACCCTGAAATAGTAACTAGGACAACAATTACTGAGTTAACTTTGAGTACTTTAGGTCCCATAAAATGTCATGTTATTGTCAATTGTTAGTTTAAATAGTAAAAATATATGTTAAAGTGTTCTTATCATTGCATTTTTTGCGAGAGGGGGACTCTAGCAGTTAATTGTTGGGTAATTATCTAGCAGTTACTTAAAATTATTTTGATTTAGTAAAGAACATTTTATCAAATTATATTCAAAATTAAAACAAGTAGATAAACTAATGTAATATCTTACTATTAAGAAGTCTATGTGGTATAATAAAGGGGACTACTTCCCTCTCCCCAAAGACCACATAACATTTACAATATACATCTCCCTGAGTCTTCTCCCTTCCATTTTGCCTTCGCATTGAAAAACATTTAGTTATTCTGCATTGACAACTAACAAAAGCCTTCCGACGATGCTTGGGCAGATAGGGATGCAGCGTAATCTATTATGAGTGATCCACAGACTGACAAGGCAATTAACCAAGATAGAACATTTAATTTTAACACAAACGTGAATTGCAAGGTTCTAGGAAGTGACAGGGTGTCTGATGTGGGGCTCTTTTAGGACGTGTGACAATGAAAGGAGACTCTGGGATCCTTGGCATCCTGACATAGAGGCCAAAGGAAGTGATCCATTATTTCCTCCCCAGTATCTGCAACCTTTCTGGTTCTTTATCACACTGCCAGAAGAGAATAATGGTTAATTCTTCTCAATGCTTTAATATTGAATTTAATATTGAATGGCTTCTATAGGCAATGACGCCACTGCAAATCACCTCATGGGTGAAGAAAGGGATATAGGACAGTGTAACCTAGCAATAATGCCATTATCTTTCAATCCCAAAGTCACATGCCCAGAATATTTATTATTGAGTCTTATAATTTAAAATTGATCCCATCTGACACACAAACAAATTTCATTCATTCACACATTTTCCATACAAGCTTGTCCTGTGCAGGGCCGCAGAGATTCACAGCCCCTCCCAGAATGGACCCATGGCACGGAATAACCCATGACAGGATGCCAAACCATCACAGGCCAAATGATGTTTTAATATACATCATACACAAATTGGGGCATCATTAATGAGAAGTTACTTGAAACATATTGAATAAACATTTAAAATAAAATATAACTTGGGAGAATAAACAATGCTTCATAACTAAAATTTGGGGGGGGGGATCGATATCCTCATTTATCTAAATAAAGCACAACTTATTAAAAATTCTTGGAATAATTGTGAAGCGTAATTTCTCTTTCATAAAATAGTAGTTGATGAAATTTAATTGATAATTTATATGTATTAGTAATTGCAATTTAGAGTGAAATAGAAAAACCTGTTTATGCAGAAGATTTTTTTAAACTTATACCGAGTATAAATTTACGGCATAGACTGAGTGCTAATTTAATGGTAATATTTTCATTATCTAAACTACCTGTAGAGGGCAGTAAAGGGCAACAACAACAGGTAACCCAAAGTTATATGTGGGATTTGTCCTTAAGAAAAATCCCCAAATTTATTGACCTTTGTTAGTATTATAAGACATCTAAAACAGTAGAAAGGAAAATACTGCTGAACATAAAAATGTAAAAAGTTAATTCTACAATTCTAAAACAGCAATATTATTTTTTTTAATTGTATATGTATTCTAAATGCTTTAAGGCCAAACTACGTAATATGAAAATTTTAGAACTCACATGACTAAATACCGACACAAGAGATGACACAAAATTCACTATGAACACACCGAAATATGAATCTACCTTTTTCTCTTCTTACAATAGTACAGGATACCGTACACCAGTACAGGATATGCATTCAAATGGTATGTGTGATTTTGAGAATTTAACAGCTCTAATTAAGTTATATAAATAACAAGAAGGTCTACGAAATAAAGAAATTAACAGGAATAAAAATGAGCACTATTTGTTCAAGAAAAAATTATGAATCGTTCAAATAAACTGTTTTCCACAACGGGAGAAGACAGATAAACAATTTTAATGTCACCCAAACTGCTAAACTTCCTCATGAACTTAACCCATTCTCTTTAAATTTACATTTCATTTACATATTCAAAAACATGTAAAACTACATTTTGTTGCTTACGTTGCAACAAGCATCACTTGTAACCTGCATGTAGTCAGCATGCCATATTGTATAGAACACAACCGAAGAGTAGTAATTTTTTTTATTTTTCTCTTGTTGGCTAACATATAAAATCACTGCTGATATTGAGGAAAACTATAGTACATAACAACAATATGCAGGAATCAGCAGTAAAGTCATATATAAATATTCATACAATAATATCTAACTTGGAAGTGCTAAGCATCAGTGAAAATTTCTGGCACACCTGTACTGAGGAAAATGCGTGCCCATTCAACCGGATTTAACTGCAGTAACAGGTTTATATATGTCAAAATCTTCTCTGCTAAAATTGTAAAGTTTAGTAACTATTTATTTCAAAACTTCATACCTAATATTTCAACTGAGATTTAGATAGAATACTCATATAGGCTGTTTGTTTGTTTGTTTGCTCAAATGCCTTTTAACTTCAGAATCTTTTCAGTAGTTCCCCATTATAAAATGTTGCATCTACAACCCAAGAGGCACCTCTGCCTGAAGCCTTTCGTGTAGCGCGGTTAAGCAAGGACATCTAAATTTCCTGAAATGCAACCAATACTGTACACTTTTTAAAACCGCGCATTGCACATTATCAGAAACAATCTAGATCTCGTGTAGAAATGTTTATGTACTACATACTGCGTATTCAAACACCAAAAATTACTTTATAGATCTTTCTGCCTTACTGACACATTCAGCAAGATAACATCCCGTGCGCAGTATAATTAATATACTTAACTTCGACACAACGTACTTACTATGACAATGTCTGTTTGGCTTGAAATCGCAGTGATGCTGTCGGAATTGATTATAAATACTTAACTGGCATTTAGTTGCCATGTAAACGGCAACTTTTCCTCCTTTTTTTCCAAAAAATGCTCAGATCATTGTTCTGAGAACAAAACTATCAAAACCATATTCGGGAAATACAGATATCGTACATCGAGAACATACTACCTATATAATGATGCGGTCTTGTTATCCAAACAGTGTGCCTTTCTGCATGTATGTGTGTATAATATGAACGCATGTGTGAAGACATATATGTGTGAATTTAGCTGTGGATCCAATACAGCTGCAACATTTTCTACAGCTCAGCGTGCATTTTGACCGCACTAATGCGAGCCACCAAGCTGTATCCTATTGCGCGATAACGTATTAATTTCAGCTTTTACCTGTTCAGATAAGGTAATAAAACAGAGATAGTGTTACTAATAATCATATTAAATAATAGTCAAATAAACATAACTGGACTGCACATATATCCATATGTTTTACAAGACTGCTGTTAGATAACGTATTTCATTCGCGAACACTGTAGTCACTTGTACTATATCTAGTAAATGAATGTAATGGGTAAGAGCAGCAAACTATTTGTTGAATTCATGTCAATCACAACTCAGCTCGTTAGAACTTATTAATCGTAAATGATGCCAGGAAAGTTCTCGCATAAGGCGAGGTTACTTGGAAAGCCGACTGAATATAGCGAGGACTGTTGTGAATTAGAAGCCACCAGTACTGCACAAAGCTTTGCATTTCAAAATTACAGTTCTGTGTGCACTAAAATGATACATATGCTTTACAAGTTTGATTATTCAAGAAATTAATCTTACCTTACACTCCTTGAAGCAAAATATTAGCCAAATTATTTGCAATCCCCTACACGTAGCAACATCAGTGCTTTTAAAGATGATGGTCCTCGAACAGGACTGAAGTGAAGGGGGAGTGGGGGAGAAAAAAAGAATTTCCTCTTCGGTAACCGAAATAAAATATTACATCAAATTAGATCCAACCATCGGAGATGGTCCGTCTTTTACGCCGTATATGGTCCAAAAACGAGAGCAAAACGTTCATAAGAAATGGTTCATAGTATTTATCAAAGATAATTCCTCTTCGGATGTCTTGGAAAAACTGCAGTGCAATTCCAAGAACCGGTGGTCCAAGTATTTTTTTCTTTCTTTTTTATTGTTTCAAATAATAATACAGTGGATTTCGGTGTGCATTCATGTTATTTAAAACTCAGAAATCGGTAATACGGGCGACATTTAACGTGATCTTCAGACCTAACAGATCGTTTAACAAGTGCACATTTGTATTAGATACACGTTTCATTAAATTAACATTTTTAGGTTGCCGCAGATGACTCCGTACTTCTTTAATTGGTTTTATATGATGTGCCTATGTTGGATCACAAAGCACAGGAACAGTCTTTGGGAAGCTGGTCCCGGCCGCCGGTCAGCGCGTTACCTTGGCGGCGTAGCGGGCGGCTGCGCAGCTTCACTCTCAAAAGTTGTGGAATTAGACGCTATGCACGCGCGGTGCGCAAAGCTCCGGCTTCCTTCAGATGTGCTCGATGAACCCAGCCCCTTAGTACTGCCCACCACTCCACCTCCGATTGACATCATTGTGGAAGGAGGAGCCTAGGGCAGAATACAAATGATGGGTTTTTCCTTAAAGTCGCACTAGCGCGCTGGAGACGCCGAGGCGGCGGGTTTGTCGGGGCGCCACGCAAGGTGGAGCTGCACCGGCTCCCGCATCCGCCTGCGAAGACGAGGGGGCACTGTTCGCTTTCCTAAGAAATGGTGATTTATTTATTTTATTCTATCTATTAATTTCAAAGCATGATGGTTGTTTCATCCATGGAAATGCAAAGAAATACAAGTCGGACCTTAGATTCATAAATGCTGACAAAATTGGGTTGTTCTGTCCCGATGATCAATAGGAGACGTTTACTAAATAAGAAACATGGCGTGAGATAAAAATCTCCCAGCGCAGAGAAGATGCGTTTTTTTTTTCTTCCGTAGAGCTGAAGCTGACATTAAAAGGTGTTCAAACTGTTCATATCTAATGGAGTTAATTGAGGCTGACGTGTTGTATCTGTAACACCGTGCTAGCGGATCAATAGTAACTTAGAATTGTCTTCTCAACACATTTAGCGTATCAATCACTGTTGCCTTTTATATCCTTAAACAAGACTTGGGATGTTAACAGGAGACCTTGTGACACTTCACTCGCAATAATTGTTAATAAGCATGTCCCAGAGGCGTCCAAGATTAGAGAGCCATTAGGACAGGAGTTGTACCCATGTTGAATCAGACCAATTAATGCAGAAATGAAGTCCATTCCATCCTTTTTGAAGGTCGTAATATCTGGGAAAGTCAACAATAATTACTCTCTCTCTCTCTCTCTCTCTCT
>JAABNY020000002.1:23747351-23759015 GCA_015164015.2 Brevimyrus niger | reverse complement strand
CAGCTGGAAAAGCATCCCAGGAGGCAACCTCATAAAACTGGTGTAGAAGAGAAAGTAGGGTCAGCCAGTCCCTGGAGCAGTTGGGGTTAAGGGTCGTGCTCAAGGGCTCAATGGTGGGATCTCTCTGCTGACTCAGGGATTTGAACCGGCAACCTTCTGAGCTCCAACCTACAGTGCTGCCCCCCCCAACCAACCAAATGATTTTTTTGTTTAGTACCGATTTGTTCAGTGTATAATTTCATATATGTCATTAGTTTTGATGTCTTTTTGATGTGTAATTACGTATGAAAATATGTAAAGAATAGTACTATAAATCTTTCTATGAGAACATGTGTCCAAATTTTTGACTAGTACTGTTTATGTGTGTGTGTGTGTGTGTGTGTGTGTGTGTGTGTGGATATATATTTCTTTTTCCTCCAAGTTTAAAATTGGCACCGTCTGTTGATTTACTCCACATGCGTAAGAAATTAGTGGATATACTGTTTCTTTTTTACACGTAAATATGAACAGCAATTCAAGACAACTCAGAGAGATGATTAGAGAGAGGCACACATAGAGAGAGGCTACAAGCCCGCTTCTAAGGAGCTGAAAACACGTTTGGCGTCCAGTGCAATTCATTGTACAAAAGTGGAAAATGTATGAGTCTGCAGCCTAGATCAGGCTACCCTTACTTGGCCTGAAAAGCAGGGGACCAGGGAGATACTGCAAGTCAAACTGTAACATTAAAAGGGCTTCAAAGGTTAACGGCTGTAACAAAAGCCAGTAGTCAGGGGGTGATATTCATCAAGTCACTCACCAAATTGGGCTTTATGAGTGGGTCGCAGAGAAGAAACCCTGGCTGAAAACAATTTATATTTACTAAACGGAATCTAAAGGATACTGCAGAAATGTGGTAGAATGTCCTAAGTTCACTCATTGCCTTGGATGCAAAGAGGTATATATTGCTTAAATCAAGCGCTGCACACCATCCCACTAGCACTAACCCCACTGTAAAATATGCTAGCATGTTGTTATGGGATTGACGTCACAGAAACTGCAAGTCCTGTCAGGATTGATTGGAAGAGAAATGGTACACATTACACAGCACTCCTACTGTAAATATAAACCTGCAAGCTTTGGTACAAAGATAAAATTTGGGGAGAAGTCTGTCTGTTAGCAGGAGAGTGGTTTGGAGCAACACTGGAGTGGCTTAAAAAGAAGAAAACAGATGTCCTTGGGTGGCCCATTAAAAATATTTCTCTTCATCGCTGATCTCCAACTAACCCAGCCAAGCTTGAGGAATTGTGGCTAGCAATTCTCAGTATCTTGGTGTGCAATCATAATATTATTTTCAGTAATGACTGTCAGAGGATGGGTGATGGTAACTAAGTGTTCAACGAGTTGGATACATAGTTTCAGCCATCCATTCATCCATGCAACCAATTATCCAATTATTATTCGGTAACATTTGTTGCTTGTTTCGATCGTATCTGAAAAAAGACAATGTGTAATTGTTAACTTACTAAATCTTTCCTGCCATCGATCTGATATCCTTCCCCCAGGTTTTTGCACAACATAAATCAGTTTGTGGTCATCAAAAGGTTGGGCATCCCTGCTATACAGGGTCCGGAGCCTATGCCCGAAACAGTGGGCGCAAGGCAGGGAACAACTACTGTAGGACTCGGGCACCAGCCCATAGCAGGGCACGTACACATTCACACCTGCAAAGAATTTGGTATGTCCAAATATCCTTAGCATGTTTGCCACTGTGAAGGAAAACCAGAGAACCCAGAATAAGCTCCATGACACTATACAGAGAATGTCTAACCTCCACACACATGCCGCTGGAATGGAGACATGAAGAGGTGTGAGGTGACCATGCAGTCTTTGGCTCTGCAATACCATTCCAGGACAACAGATTATTATTATTATTATTATTATTAATATTATTATCATTATTATTATTATTGTTATTATTATTATTATTATTGTTGTTGTTGTTGTTATTGGATGATGATGAACGGGTGGATTATTATTATTATTTCTGTGTACATGCACTGTAAATTCTTATATTTTAACTTACTTTTCTATTTTACAATAACTTAGCATTAAGTTACTACTTAACATTATTGGTATCCCAAATTGCTTTACATTTAGAATAAAAAAAGTCTTAATATTGAGCGTTAAACTGCTTCCACATTTTAAGTAATATATGTTTTAATAAATCTTATTATTATTTTATTCTCACAGCAGCCATGGTGACTGTAAAGGAGGCCCACTCTGTGTAGGCACAGTTTTTTTTCTCTCTTTTTTAAATCTATGCTTCTTAGAATTTCCCTCGGACTCACCACTTGGTGCTGACATCTGTTTAGTCGCTTAGCTCATGCATTTATCCAGAGAGACTTACGCTTACCTGTATATGTGGCTGGGTATTTCTCTTGTGTGATTCAGGTTAAAAAGCAGCTTAGATGGCCCAGTGAGTTGAATCAGCAACCTTGAAGTTATGAGACCACATCTTCAACAACTGCACTACATGCTGCTCTTTTAATAGATTCCCCTCCTTTGGTACATCCAGATTTTTTTGTTTTTTTTAAAAAGTGTTCTCTTCACATTTAGTGAATTCAGTTCAGCGCCTTTCTCAACATGTGGTCCTCTTAACCATTCCACTACCTCCTGAACTACCATTTCTCACACTGTATTTTAGTTTTAACTTGGACTGTTATATAAGTTTAGGAAACACAATTTGCTAGACAACTTTAAAGGAAAGGAAGCCATGTGAGTGTCAATAATGCTTTCTTCCAGAGCAGATGTTGAAAAATGTTTTGACATCAACTTGTAGCATAAGATTTACTCATTCAGTGGCCATTTTGTTAGGCATACCTGACTAGTAAGGGGTACGACCCATTTTTGCCTCCAGAAGCGCTTGGAGGGTAAACAGTGGCAGTGCTTTCAGAAAATGAACTGCAACTGTTGTACTGAACTGTTATTTTTGCATTAGTTAACTTTAATGAGTCTGGACATTTTCCTCTGACTATTTTTTTTTTTCCCCCCCACACAAAACTGCCACTGAATGAATGGGTGCACACACATACATACATACACACACACACACACACACACAAGTTGGTCTCCCTATCTAAATGGGGAAATCTATTTATTTCTATGGGAAAAACCCTAATCCCAATCACGACACCCTTAACCCCTACCCACCCCTAACCTTAACCATAAGTAACCAAACAAAATATGAAACTTGTGGCATTTTTACTTTTTTGATTGCATTCACAGATTTTTATAAAACTGAGGTTATCCAAATGGGGACCTCAAAATATGTCTTTAAATTTCACATTTTTCTGGACTTTGGGGCCTATAAATTTATGACCAACTGACAAAATGTCACCCTGCCCCCCCCAGCCCAATTTTATGCATGGGTCTCTGTCGAGTGCTGGGCCTCCTGAATCTGCCAGGGTATCCCTGCTCCTCTGACACCCCTGGTACTGTATGTATTCAGGATGTTTTCAGGATGTCTGCATTAACAAGTTAAATTACCACCAAATTTATTCAAATTAACAATGTGTCAGTAGTCTGTGTTGAAACTGGAGACCTAGACTTCCAAGCCAAGAAAAACAACCCCACCAACCCGTTGCAACTGGCTCGTCCGCTATGACCACTATATTGACCTATGTTATGCAGAAGCTGTACATGAATTCACTACTTTTACTTCAGAACTATATTAAACGATAGTATATTGAAACTAAAGGGTACATAACCAGAATTGCTTCCCTTCTGTTGGGTTACCAAGCATAGGTAGGTTTGCAATGATGTGAATACTCCACAGGGAGTGATTCATAATGTGAGCCTGATCCCCATATGCTGTACAAACTAACAACCATAGTTATTATTTCCCACATGAGGATAGTATTCTGTTATATAGACGACACTGAAATCAAGTTGAAATACTCTTGTAATTAAAAAATAAAAACAGTACATGATACCTTAATAAGTTAAGTACAAAAATATTTCTGAGTACTCTAAAATGCTGGAGGAAAGGTAGAGTGTGTTGGTATGTAGTTGCAGGATGATTATTTTAAGTTAAATATGTCAGTATGTCTTATTTTTTCCAGGCCTCATGTCAACTAATTATATTTTCACTTGTTTTGTTGCAAATTTATGAAAATTATCTTTTTTCATTCTCTGTCATATTATAAATGACAGAGAAGCTGCTTTTAGTCTTTTCAACTTTTTCTCCGTCTATAAGGATATTCTCCCCACTCTCATTAATACTTCATGACCTCTGGCAATGATCTTTATGTAATGTGTAATATGTTACATAGTCTCTGTTTCTTTCTCCTTGCTCCATATTTACTCAGTGAACAAGTAAAGGACTATCTCTATCAGTTCAACAAACAAATTGATCCATATGCAGGATCTGTCAGGCTTAATTTCAGATCTAAGTACATCTAAATAAAGAAGTTTTGTGAATGTTGAAAAAAGGTTTACAAAAATATATATGACTCTTTTTTGTTTTAGGTTGATCATAGAAGTTGTGTTTGTTGCACCAAGAATACATATACAATCCATATGTTACCATATATAAATGTGACCAAAGGTATCACGTATATCATATATCATTCTTGTACCCATATAAGAAGCATATTATGTTTTGTTTGTTGCATACAGTGTCAGCTAAACCAAGCAAATGTGCAACTAGCTTTGGGCTGTATTGTGATAACACAGTCTCGCCGACAAAATTAGCCGAACAAAATATATCATGACCACCCCCCACCACACACCAGCACTCCCAGTGCTCAGCTAAACATGCATCTAGGCAAAGTTCACACATGTAATGCAGGTCAAATACTGAAAGATTGCTTGAGGATGTCTGGAAAACTGTCCCCTGCTCATGCACATGGATGATTAGTGTCAGCCAAGGAAAAAATATTTAATGGCAGGTACGTAGTAAAATAACCGATGGCTGGGACACCCTACCCACCCCGGTCAGCAAAATCTACAGATGGGGACCTATTGGTATGGTTGGTAGACCCCTCATGAAATGTCTTTCTGGCTGCGGGTCTGGTTAAAGGTTCTGTGTGAGCGACTTGGCATCAGAAAGACCACATTACATATTATAGGTATGGCTGATGCCACTGATTTTCTTTTATTTAAGTCCAACCATGATGGTAAAATTTGCCAAGCAGGGGGTGAGGAAAATAACTACAAAATTTGTTATCCATAGAATGGTGTAGGCAGGTGGATCATTCCATTTACTTAGTCACTAGCGTTTAGCCCCTAAACTCTTCCCTTTTCTCCCTCCTTAGTAGTTCATGTCATGCTTTCGTTAATAATATCCTTCTCAAAATGAAACATTCCAGTTGAAAGAACTGATATTTCAGTTTCAGTATTAAAGGGCTAGTTCACCCCAAAACTATTTTTTTTTCTTCTAGATTGCTCTGTTGGGAGTTGTCTAGTTTCGAAGTTATTGGTCATAAAAATGTCGCTCAAATATAATGGGAGTGAATTGCATTCTTTTTGTGGTGATTAAAGTGCCAGAAAAAATACATTTGAAAAATCCAACAGCAATGTCCCTTTGATCCTCGATTCAACTGAATAGTCTGCTCACCCATAGTATTTACTATAGCGCCACAACCATCTGCTGATCATAAAGCTTAAATTCCATATCTGGTTATTCATTTGTTGTATTTATTGTAGCAATGAACTTTTTAATAACTCCAAAACCATTCTGTCCTTCTTTCTTAACAGCCAATACATGGTTTTGATAGTGTATTCACAATTTGCATGCATAATTTTTATACATAATTTTCAGACTGTAATAAAAACATATGTGGCTAAACTGGTTCATCTCCATTGTTTGGTTAGATGTATCCTCTTCTGTCATTTTTTGCAGTAATTATGTAATAGAATTTAATTGTCATGTGTCACTGTGGCCAGGGCATAAATACTGTCCCTGCTTTCCGTGCATGTCGAACTGTCATGTTCTCCTAATGCTGTGTGTACACGTGTGTGCCCTGCAAAGGACAGGGCTGTGTACAAACCTACCTCCGTCACTATTCTACTTAAACTCTACTAACAGGATAAACTTTACTAACAGTGTCATCTTCTAGCTAGCTAGGATGATGCTGTACTGGAAGAGAAGTTGGATGGATGGATTTTTTTATTATTAAATAAACATTTGCATAAAATTATTTTATATCAGAACCATATGTACAGAATTCTGAAATAGAAATAGTTTCAGTCTTACAGATATTTATGTAAAATATCTTATTTTATATTAAGGTGCTCAGTCTAAAGCAGAAACTAGTCTAAAAACAGATAAAAAATAATTATACATAAGATAATTACTACACATTTCTCAAAAGTGATATATGTTTCCCTTTTTACAAATTTTATGAAATCTTTCAAGTTAAAACTACGTTTTTGGAGTTCATCTTTAATCATACTGTGCTTGAGGCCAACAAATTTTTCTCAGAGCACAGAGTATGTAACTAGTCGGGACATAACTGATTCAGATATTGGGCTAATCGCCTTGAACGTTCAGTGCTATTTTTCAGTACTACTCATGTCACCAAAGCAAACATGCCTCAAGATTTAGCTAGCAGGAGACAAATCGTCATGCAACCTTTTTACTCCGTCCACAGCTATAGTTCTTTTCCTGTGCTACTTAATATTTATTAAATTCAATCTTATTTCACAATGTAACTGCACCTCAGTTTTTTCTTTTTAAATTAGGAATGGTTATGTTTGATCTGTTCCTAACATGCATGCATGTGACCTTACCTTAATGATCTCCAAAATGAACAACTAGTTCATCTTTTTAGCAAGTGTTTAAAATTAAATGCTTTCAGTAGCATGGGCAGTTCTAAAGCTAATAATTCAAGCTTTCAGTTTTCAATTTTTCAATCACCTTTTTGGAGAAGGTTAAAAAACTCCCTTGATAATTTTCCCACCCAAACCGTAAAAAAAAAAAAAACATTTCATTTTACAGCAGTTCACAATTCAAGGCATTGTTCTCCCATTGAAAAAGAAATAATTTCATATCGTCTTTTCATATCCATAAATATGGTCCATGTGATTAGTATGTTAATGCATCTTACCTTGAGATATGTGAAGGTCACAGGATTGATCTCCAGTCAAGTGTTTATGTGGTTAAGATATCAATCTAAATGAAAACTCTTCAGAAGGTCAGGAGGGATGGCTCGTAATGGCGACTTACGCGGGTGTCAGTGGTTTGGGCTTCTCGGCAGGAACGCTGTTATGCTATGCCATCAGGGATCTGCATGGGACCAAGGCCATCTGCTGCATCCCTCATATTCCATCTCAACAACCTGGAACGAGCAGCCGGCATGATGCTTACCAGTATTATCAGTCCCTCATCTCATATTAGTTATAATTTTTTATATGTATTCCTTTCTCTCCTTTTTCCTGGATCGTCAGATAATAACCATGTTTTAAGGGGCTTAGCATTTCATACAACGCCAAATTAGGATTCCTGTCTTTGGAAATATTCCCTAGAAAATCACTTGTTCAGTTCTATGTGATGACTTGCTTATAAAGAAAATGCCAGTTTTTTTTTTTGTTTTTTTTTTACAAAGTGATTAGCAAATGCTCACCTACAATACCACTGTGATAGCTTAAATTGTGGAGATGTTTTTAAAATCATTATTATGTGGGCGCATACAAAAATATGCAACACAATCAGTTACAAAGAAGATATTTTATCAGTTTGTTTATTCTTTAATTTTTTTATTTATTTATATTTTTTTAAAGGATGAAAACAGCTCTAAAAAGGGAACCTCTTCCTAGACTGCTCCAAAAAACGATTTTACTGCTGAATTTCTTTAAGATCATGTCATGTTATGTTGCGTTTTCTTAGCCTTGCATCAGCCAGAGTTGAACATATTTGATGAATAAAATTAAAGCCAGGGACTGTAAATTGCTGATTTTACTTTTGAAGACAATGCAGATCAATGCAAAGAAGAAAATGCTTCAACCCAATTTTGTCCCATGAGATGCTTTCTTCTGAAATGATGTTGGTTTTGAAGTGCACATAATGATTTTGTAGTGATGAGCACTTGAGCAAGAAATGGACTGTAGTTTGACGTAATGCTAACTATTTGCATGTTTCCATGTTAACTTACAAATTTTTAAGGTAATAAATGGTACATCAAGTCTCCTCTTTTAACATTAAACCTAGGTGCTTGATATTATTTACCAAGAAGTAACTAATATATCAATTGTTGGGTTTAAATCAGATAACAGATAATCAGATAACTACTTCTTTAGTCCCTTAATGAATCAGAAATCTGTATGATAGACATGCCTTTTCTTGTGGAAAAAAAGCAATTTTCATGAAAAAAACCATTGCAGCAGCAGAAACAATACTACTACTACTTCTTCTACTACTACTACTACTACTACTACTACTAATAATAATAATAATAATAATAATAATAATAATAATGAGAAGAAGAAGAAGAAGAAGAAGAATGGCAAATTTGAAATTAAGATGAAACCAAGATATTTTGTTTTCTCTGCTCTAAATGGGGTTTATTATACAATAAACAGAAATCACTTTAAAGTGTCCCAATTAGCTTATTGTTGGCAAGTAAATACTATTATTACATTATGTGATCACCTCATTTCATTAAGCACTCATAAACCTCGTAATAGCCTAAATATGTATGTATTACTGCAACTGTATTAATTCAATGACAATTCAACTGCTAAGATGTAATCATTATAATTTTACAGAGCAATTTCTTATGCATTTTAATAAAGCACTTTGCTAAAGCCTGTTTAACAGCTGACTGACAGCTGTTACTGAGCACTTATATCTTGGGAGCAATAGCCTCTTGTCCAGTTGTGGCAGAACTATGATTATGAATATGTCCTTTACACTCTGACTGGAGTAGAGAAGTATGTGCTTAGAATTTTCTAAACCACCCCCTACACGGGCTGTGATATGACCAGTTACTGTCAGATAAGAGAATGCGCCTTTGTCTTCTTGCTGCATATTCAATTTTCACTTGATGCTAAAGAAAGACATGACAGTTGTTTATGGTAGTACTGAAGTTTATATTTTGCCTCAAAAGACAATATTTAGCTTAGCCACTTGTCCTGGTCAGGGTCAGGGTAATGATGAGCTTGGAATCCAAGCCAAACAGCACAAGTACACCCCTCACAAAAACACAGGACCATGCACTATGGGTGACTTCTGGATGCCAATTAGCCATGTCTTTGGCCTGCAGTGTGTACTTGCAGACTCTGCAGATGCAGTGCAGGATTCAGATTTAAAGCCCCTTCACTAGAGGTGCAAGATAAGAGTGTGATATAGATATAATTTCATTCTTAATTTGTACTTTGTATTTAACTCTACTGGAATGAATGAATGATCGATTGACTGAATGAATGTTACGTTTATTTTTTAGCTTGCTTGAAAGCACAGTTATGAAGCTGTTTTGGAGTTTTTAGCAAATTACATGGGCACCTCCTCTTAAACTTCTGTTACTAATATCACTCAAACAAAATAAATGTGTTGGTTGACTGTGTTGCATCATTGTCTAATGTTAAAAGCTGGATACTTCCACCTCTTAAGTTTGTAGCAGAAGCTTTTGCAACACTTTATTTAAGGCCACTTTTTAAAATAATTTATAAACACATTCATAACAAATAACAATGCATTCATAAAGCCTTATAAACATGCCTATAAATATTTATCAAAAGCCATAAGACATTACAGCCATGTGTTCTTTGAATTATTAATGTTTAATGAAGCCTTCATCTATAATGCACTAGATATCTTTATAATGCATTATAATGATCAGTATAAGAATTAAGGAAGCTTTGTACTGCATTAAAAAGGTTTCTGTAGCACATTGTAGATGAGAGCTTCATATCGCAGTCATAATGGATGACTATAATGTGTTATGCTTCTTTATAAATATTTATAGCTTTAAAAATGCATTATAATGCATTATGAATATGTTTACAAATTGCTAAAAACATGGCCTCAAGTAAAGTATTACCGAAGCTTCTATTAGAAACAAGTTTGAAGAAATTCTAAGTGTAAACTTTGATCCTAATCTAAATGCAAATTCAAAACAGCTACAAGTACTAATGCAAAAACAATAGGGATCCAGCAGCTATGATGCTGGGACCACTAAATACAAAACGTGGCTTCACCCCAGAATACATCATCGATCTTTAAACACCAAATGAGTCCCAAGATCATCAGATTAGGCTAGGCTGGTTGTTCTTGATATCTAGGTTTAAAACCAAATTATATTTTGCTAAATCTTTTAAAACTTTTAGACTCACAGCATTTTTGGGGGCTGACATTTATATGTTTTGTATCAAACTTTAAAGTTTACCCTTTATTTTTAAGAGGCCTCAATGTATGCACATTTTTCTTCAGTCATATATATGAATGAATAAAAATGTGCATACATTAAGATCTCTCTGGGGTATTGGTTTGATTCCTGCCCCAGATGTGTGCACAGTTTGTTTATTCGGGTTTCCTTCGGGTACTCAGATTTTAACCCCTGGTCAAAACAAATACAGTTTAGGCAGAATTAAGTGTCTACATTTTCTATGGTGTACAATTATGTTAGAGAGCATGTCCCTTTATGAAGGACTGATGCTCTCTCCATGGGCTGACCTGCCTTGTGCCTCATGCTTCCTGGTACAGACTCCAACCTCACCATGACTCTACACTGGATAAGCAGCGATATAAAATTAATGGGTCAGCAATATCTGAGAAATACACAAAGTGACCCTCAGATATGAGTTTAAAAAAATAGCTGTTGCTGACCATCTGTTATCAGTTATATCTAACATGTTAGACATATTTTAATGTGATATGTGACCTTGTAAACTGTTACTTCAACATTTTCCTGTCATACAGATATGCATGTTAACCAGTCCTTTATTTATATATTTTACACAGCTTGGTGTAAGTATTAAATATTTATATCAGAATGTAACATAAATTTTCCTGATCTCATCAGAGGAATTCTTGCTATTTATGGTATTTGTTGTGGAAGCAGGTCTTTGGGTCCTGCTCCTGATATATGTGAGTAAACACACATCTATCCATCGATCACACCAATACAGAGTCATGGTGACCCTGGATTGCTGTCAAAGGAAGCACAGGGCACATACAGTATATGAGACACTGCGAAAGTGACGCCTGTCCATCAAAATACAGACTCGCATCGAATCGCACTCTTCTGGTTATTTAGGCGCGTAATTCCATCTGTCTCCATGTTTTTGGACTGTTGGAGGAAACTGAAAGTCAGATGAATGATAATATTTTTTGGCCAGGGTTGTAGAATTCATTCCACCCAACATCCCAACGCACACACTCACACACCCGCAGTGACATTAGGCTAGGAGCCCAGGGCTAAGTGATGGAGCGTCCATCTTCTGAAGAGGAACTGACTTAGCAAAGCATAGGCGACATGACGACCCATCAATTGTATGTTGTCCAAATTTAGTTAATAGTACAAAAGAAGTAACAAAGTATGAAGACAGAGCTTAGAAATTAAGCTTTTTTCTTATAGGATCACACCCAAGATGCTGGGAATGACCAATGCTTTTTTAAAACATATTTTTTGTGGGGGTTGGGGGGGGGGGGGGGTGATAGTGGTTACGTAGGCCTATATATTACAT
>JAABNY020000002.1:23650133-23671324 GCA_015164015.2 Brevimyrus niger | reverse complement strand
GGCGGGCTGAAGTGGAACACTTGGAGCAGATGACTGAGGTGTCCTGTACACATCCACAACACTAATGGCACATAACACTGCAAACATAACTTTTTTCAATACTCTACTTAAAGCCTGTAGACTGGTGATGGGTGTGGATAGGGCTGCCAGTCGCTGCAAGTCCTTGTACCAGTAAATTGCCTGTTGCCAAAGTTGGTTTTTCACCATCTAATGTCTGCCTTTCTCAATTTCAACAAATCAGAAGCTTCACCATCTTACATATATAATGTTGGGTTTAGTTGCATAATGACTGGCAGGTAGTACCAGATGCATTAAAACAAAATGATTGATAATCCATAATAAAGGTGTTGAAAAGGAACAAGCTTCCCGACTGCTTTCTAAAGAATACTATCTGAATTACTGTAAGGTTTACCGACTGTGATCCCTTTTTCATGTGCAGCTAAATAAAATAAATGAAAGCAGTTTGCAGTTTCTGTAACTCAGATGACCAATTTTTAAGCAATTAAAAAAAATATATATTTGTAATGTCGATATAATGATTGCTGTATCTCAGTTAAACATGCTAGCCATGTTAAGGGTAATTGGATTTGTAACTGACCCTTCCTCTTGGTTCATTGAGTGAGAACTGCTTTCTGGGTTTCATCTTCATGAGAGTAATTGATTGTTACCAACAAATATATCCATAACTGCTTATTCAGCACTGGGTGACAGTGAGACTGGAGCCTACACAGGAAGAAAAGGGCGCAATGCAGAGGACACCTAGGATGGGATGCCAGTCCACTGAAGCGGGCATACTCAAACACACAAAATGGAAAATTCAGAGATTCTAATTCATCTAGCTAAATGTTATTATTTATTTATTTTTTTAACTGTAGAAGCAAGTTGGAATACCCAGAGGAAATCCATGCCAAAACAACATGGACTGGATGGAATCTGATTTCACTGTTTCCAGTGTTGCTTATCGCTCCTCAGGCCCCTGGAAGTGTTTGTCTCTGCAATGCCTGCACAGCTACAACAGCACACAGCTAAACAATGGTGTTGGAGGTGCAGGTTGGGGATTCAAGGAAGGGGGGTTTGACAGGTACTGCTCACTATCCAGGAGATGTGGAAGCACAGTCCGATCTATTACTATACCTCCATAATAAATCAACCATATAAATAAACAAAGAAAAATCAGCCACAACAGGTAAACAAATAAAGAAATGTCCAGAACCATCAACCTGAAAGATGGAGGGATGGATTGGGCTTTTATGTTGTCTATCACATACAGTATAAACAGATAATAACTTGACTATCATGTCTCCTGTACCTTAAGTGTAAGAGAATTTACTGTGCTATATGTACAATGGAGATGTTGAAGGCATAACCATTGGTGAGGACTTAATGTACGAAAAATAGCCTGCAGCTAATGACCCAGCCTGTTCTTGTTTACACAGGATTTCTGAGTGTCTCTTGGAAACTATGCTAATCTTTTTTTCCCCAAAAGCATTTACAGTGATTTTCCACTTATTCATAATTTACTGACATTTTCACTAAGCTTGTAAAATAAATTACTAAATATGCACTGTTGTATAATGCGTGAAAAATTCCTTTACTCTCTGTGCTTAGTGATACTTCGATAAAAGGTGTTACATGAGTCAAAGTCATCATCATCACCATCATCATCATCACTCTATTTATAGCTGGTTTAGTAATCTCCAAGAGGTAATAAATGTCCAACCTACCTTAGAATTAACTGTTTTTGTGGAAACTGATCTGGTTTAAAAGCCTAAAATGCAGTAACAAACTACGTGTATAAGCATCATCGTTTTACATGCAAATTTAAAACACATAATCCCTTTCTCCAAAAATCTTCTGTTGTATTTGAGATGCCATCTGGGTTATTTTCAAGTTTTATCTTCTTAATTATTATTGGGGATACAGATATAAATCCAATTATACTACTGTGACACTGCCGTCACTGTACATTGTCATGATTATATAATCAATACCCACGTAAAATGGCACCATCAAATTGTAAAGGCTTTTAGGCTCTAGATATGCAAGTGCAATGCTGTTTGATGGGCTTGAAAGAATGGCAGTCTCAATTCTCAATAAGATGATCAACTGATTTAATGGAGTTTGGCTCTTTATGTGTTAAATGGTGAAACATGAACATTAGAACTGACTGATAAAAATAATAACCGAATTATAGAGCTGATGTTGGTTATTATGCTATAGGCATTTGCTGCTCCTGACCTTGCTGTCCCCCACTTACTTGTCAGATATAATTCATAGCAATGACCGTCATAATAAACTTCAGTGTACAATTTCCGATCCCAGTGATCCTCCAGGACATATGAATATGATCTTCAGTTGTTCATTTGTTTTGTTGATTGGGGCATTAGCTTATAATGCGAAAAGATAGAAATCAGCTTTACCATTTGTTAAGAGGAACTGGTCATTTTTGTTAGTAGAAATGATGCAATATTTTGGAATAGTGTTGGAATATTGTTTAGGTGATCAGAATCAGTTTATTTACCAAGTGCACAGCTGCACTGGAAATTGACCTGGTGATACAGCACAGCACAAATTGAGATTAACAATTAAAAAGATTAAAAATAGTTCATCAAAAAGAAAAAAATCAGTTACATATATTTAAATATTATTTAGCAACTGCCCAGTATAAGGCTGTGTGTGTTTGTCTCTTATTTGAATGTTTGATAGATTAAATATACTAATGAAAAAAAGATGATTTAAATGTTATTTTTCTCATTTCCCCAACAGTCTTGCCTTAACCCCCAAGTTTTGGTATTCCTGACATTTCTCCCAGAATCTCACTCTTAGTCTCGCTATTTATCGCATCTCTTAAGCAGGCTATGCCAGGTTTATGAGGCATTGTATATTGATCCTCATAGACCAACCCAGATTCCATTTATAACAAAACGTACGATGTGATGACATCCTTTTGGTGGACCTTCTGGACTGAATATATATTGCAGCAAATTCATGATACATCAGGATTGGTATATAAAGTGAGTAGTAGTGAAGTACTAGAAATGTATAGTTTTAAGATACAGAAAAAAATGCAATTTCATGCATGAATATACATCATATCTTGCAAATCCTTAGCAAATACCACTTCAGGTTTTGCCTTTTGAAAGTTTTTAATATTTTATTTAACTGCCCAAGAGCAAAAATTCAACAGGAACTATACATTGAAGACATTCCTTATAAAGCCTGTTCCAGTGGTATAGCCTTCTGCGACATCATGCAGATAAAAGGGTAATATCAGAGCGTCTGAGCTGACTGCAACTATTTTATTCATTTGTTTGCCATTACCAATCATTAAGCAAATTCTATTTGCACATGAAAAGTTGCTGGATAGCCTAACTAAGGACCATGCCATCAACAGTTAGATTTATCAGTAAAGCTAGTCTTGTCTAATAGACTATATCCAGCTTCAGTCAAGTTCTCTATGCATCACAACTCACTGCTAAGAATATACTCCCTTCCAAACTCACAGTGTATGCCAGTCACCCAGCTAAATTTGCAGGTTTGTTTTTGTTTGTTTTTTTTTTTCCTGTATTTGTTTGATTCATCGTAGTCTTTTATCTCCTTTTTCCCTCACCAAGTTTAACTGTCATACAGAATTAGCACTGCATGGTAAACCACAGGAACGTAGCCAATGTAAACTCGCTTCCATGGCCTGGAGCATTGCTGATTAGAAAAATGCAGCTGACCCTGATGTGCAAAAGAACACATTAAAGAAGGAAAAAAGCAGAGTATAAATCCCACAAAATCCCACAAACATTAAGAAAATGCAATAACAATATAAAAAGATAGTTGCTTTTGCAAATTTTTTTTGTGTCATTGCTACAGTATTTTTCTGTGTGTGTTTTTGTTTTATGTTGTGCTTTGCATGCCAGGGCTGCCTTAGCAGAGGGAGTGTGGGAGATTTTCCTCAGCAGAGACAGTAAACAGATCCATGTGAGACAGAGGGCAAGGGATGGAACGAGACCTTTATTTGAGGAAATTGGTTTTACAACACAAAGTGGCGAAAATGGATGAAGACAACGATGAGGCAGCTGCAAAAAGATGACTTTGGGGCTTGGGGGAAAAGGTAATAAGACCCATTTTGTCCCTCAGCCCCAGGGAGATGAAACACAAATGTTATATCACATATAGAACTGATTGCTGGTGAGAAGGGGCTCTGCCACCACACTTCACCCTCTCCCCAGAAATCCATGGCTTCCATTGTCTTACAGAGACCAAAACGATCTGCATGATGATTGGACATGCCTTCCCTAGTGGGGCAAACTTCACTCATGTACTGCTGTCCTTGCTGTTTGGTATTTACCTGTGTATTGGTGTATAACTATTTCTGTTACTGACACTGTGTGTGAAAACAAGAAACTTGGAAGAGTATTCAGCAATGCATGCAAAACATCATAAAATGTTTTTTATAAAATGATGAGCTGGCAAGAAAATGAACCAAACTTGTTACGATAGATAGATTGATCGATGGTTAGATAGAAAGATAGATAGATTGATAGATCGATAGATAGATATATTCGCCATTTCCTAATCAACAACAATGGTTTTTAAATAATTATAACCAAAACTATGAAGAGTTAGAATTTCAATATCGAAATATATTCATATATATTACACACACACATGCACACGGACGCACATACACACAAACACAGACACATATATCGATCAGCCATAACATTAAAAGCACTAACAATATGAAGTGACTAACGTCAATTACCTGTCAAGGGCAGCATCATATTTTAGGCAAGTGAACAGTCAGTAGTTGAAGAAGAAGCAGGAAAAATGGGTCAATGTAAGGATCTGAGTGACTTTGACAAGGGCCAGATTGTGATGGCTAGACGAATGGATCCAAAACGGCAGACATTATGGGCTGTTCCCGGTATGCAGTGGTCTGTACTTAGCAAAAGTGGTCGTCAGAACTGAACCATTGAGTAATGGAAGAAGGGGGCCTGGTTGGTGGCTGGTGGAGGCAGTGTGACGCTCTGGGCATGTTCTGCAGGGTCCTGACTTTCATGTGGTTGTTACACGTACCACCTGCTTCAACATTGTTGCACACTAAGTACATCCCTAAGTACATGGTAACGGTATTCCCCGATGGCAGTGGCCTCTTTCAGTTGGAAAAAGCGTAGTGTCACACTACAAAAATTGCCCAGGAATAGTCTGAGGAACATAAAAAAAGAGTTCAAGTCTCAATCTGACTGAGCATCTGTAGGATGGTCTGGACAAACAAACCAGATCCAGGAAGGCTCACCTCGCAGCTTACGAAACTTAAAGGATCTGCTGCTAATGTCTTGGTGTGAGAAACCAGAATTGTTTCCTGGTCCCCATAAGGGCAAACCCAATTTAATAAAAATCCGTGACTGCAACAAAAAAACTAAAAATGCGAAAACTGTACTTTGCTTGATAATTTATGGATACGGTTATGGCTGGGTGTGGGTCAAGGTTGTTAGCGTTAGCATTTTCCTCATAGAAATGAATGAACGGTCCCCATAAAGATATGTTTACCCAACATGCGCGCGTGTGTGTCAGTGTGTGTGTGTGTGTGTGTGCATTTCAGTTTTCCCCAGCAGTACAAAAACATGCTGACATTAATTGAAGTTGCCAAATTACCTGTAGGTGTGCGTGTGTGGGTTTGTCCTGCAATGGGTTGGCGCCCCATTCTGGGTTATTCCCTGCCTTGTGGCCGTAGCTTCTCAGTGTGTCCAAAAACCTTTGACTGCAAATATACATTTCTTAAAAATATTGTGATGTACACATTTTATTTTCATCTTTTAATTTTAATAATTTGCATATTCCTGTGCTGCTGCAGAACACCTGTGGTGTGCAAAAACTGCTACTGATATACTACATATGCAAGTATGTCATAATAGTTTGCCATAATATTTGTCATAATTAGCCAATCAAATTATTACCATTGAATCCTTTAGACTATAGTGGAGTGATGATTGAATCATTAAATTGATTATGCTCGTGTGTTTTGGGGGTGTTGTGCTCCATTGCTTTTGATCTGACACTACAAAGTTGTACTTAACTTGGCTGAAGTTCATACAGTCTCTAATATTTCCTGTCATGTGTGCTTGACAGAGTGCAGCAGGTTTTTTGTTTTCTATGCTACATGTAGTAGCCATTCATTCTTGCATCATGTGCTTTTATGCTTCATACCAAAGGTGAAACCCATCAAGAACAGAAAGTACACACAACAAAAACAAACAAACAAACAAAAATGCATTCGTAGAAAATTCATAAGAAGCATGCAAGTACACCTTAACATCCTAACATCCTTTAACATACATTAGTAACAAATGACTATACAATTATAATGTTTGTTATTTTTATGTATTTTTTCTTATTAATGTGTATTAAAGCTATTAAAGGATAAGATGTTAAGGTTCTTATGAATGTTCTATGATGCATTATGAAGGTGCACTGTTAAAAGTTCACCATATCCACAAACACACACTGGAACAGCCTATCTACATTTAATATATTTATTAAAAGGGTGTAAACTTATGCATACATTGGTAGAGAGTCTACCTACGTTTTGTTGTAATAATTGCCATGTATATTTATGTGAATTAACTTTGTGTATTTGCTATGATACTTGTGTATTTACTATCATTGACTGTGAGATCCGTGCAAGAATTTCAATGTCGTTTACATCTGTACCTGAGCAAATGGCAAACCCTTGAATGATTAATAGAAAAGTAAGATGAAACATATGCTCGACTAAAACAAATAAAGAGATTCACTTCTTTCAAAATAACATTCAACAAGTTTCAAGTCAGTAAAGTGCTCAGAAATGAGGCTGGGCTGGGCTAACAGCAGCGATAAAATGCTGTGATCTGTGGATGTAAACCTCAGCTTTTCCAAGAGTATTCACTCAGGGTCCCAACCATGCAGCCATGGAAAAGCAATGAATAATGGATTTCCAATTGTGAAAGGCAAATTTCCCCATTCCCAATTTAATGAAAGATGATATGAAGAGGAATGCACTGAAAAATACTATGCAAACCTAAATGACCCTTAGCATGACATAAAATTGAATGATTTTTTTCAAAAAATGTTTTGAAGTTGTTTTGAGATTCAAAATAATAGTATGAACCGAACTGCAGATACATGTGCATCCTAAAAAAAGAAGACCGGTTAAATGCAGTTATTCAGCAACATTCAAAAAACAAGAAACCACAATCAAAAATAGTGAACGAATGACCAAATAAATAAATCCGCCATATATAGGACTCCAAATGTTCATTAAAAGCAGGCTACAGGCTTCTGGAACCAGAACAGGACACCCCAAGCAGGAGCACATATCCACAAGCCCAGGTCCTGAAGATTTCCCGTGACTGTATAGGTTTCTTTCGGGTGTTACATTTTTCTCCAACATTTGAAAAACAGGCATAAAGGTAAACTGATGTGTCTACATTGTCTGGAGAACGTGACTGTGTGTGTGTTTGTATGATACCTACAATGGACTTAGATTGCAGGTGATCCATCCTTGCTGCCCTGTGCTTCCTTGAACCCTGGAAAATGTGACCCTGGATTAGATAAGGGCTTATCAAAGCTGGATAGGGGGCTCAAACTCAAGCAGTTAAAAAGATTAACTATTTAAACGCTATTGTTTCGGTGCCTGCTATTTTAGGATTTTTACGGTAGTAAAATCTTCATCAGCCAGCTGGTGGGAATAGATTTCTTCCAGCTCCTGAGATTTTCTCTCTTTTTCTTTCTCTCTATGTCTGGCTTGTTCTCACTCAGACCCACACACACATACACACAAAAACACGTCACAATCTATCCTCCTGAGTGTGTAGCGCTGAGGCTAGAATCACTTCCATGAACCCTGGAAACTTGTTAACTCCCGGCCCCCAGGTCCCCTAATTGGCTTCCATCATTATCTTGTAACCCAGATGAAGCCCCAGCCTGAGGTGTTCTGCCCCTGTGTGGGCTGCTCTCTGCTTCTCTCTCGCTGTGTCTCCCGGCTCCTAACAAGTTTCCATATCTGCTATACGGCGATCCTCTTAAAACAATCACTGCACACTCTCTTTTTGTCTGTGAGGACCCCCCTTGAGCCCTGACCTGTGATTAGAGTCGTGGCATTGTGACACATCCTGATAGATATTTATTTTCTGCTCCTATTGGGCCAATTAAGCTGCTGCTCCATGAATATTCCAAACCTCAGTGTTAACACCAAGCATAGGTGGTTCACTCATTAGGTAACATTGATTTTAATTAGCTCTCTCTCTCTCTCTCTCTGCCCCTCTCTCTCTCTCTCTCTCTCTCTCTCTCTTTCTCTCCATATATATGTGTATATATATGTGTGTGTATATATATGTATGTGTGTGTGTTTTTGCAAATATATATAAAACAATGTGAACTGCTCCTTGTTAAAATCCAGTTTAAGGTGGCAAATAATAATTACATTGATTGTCACACTAAATTCTTTTGGTCAGTGCATAGGGAACTGTCCTCACTAAAGGGGGCAGTGGCCTTTTACCCCAATTGTCTGGTATCTTTCTCCCAGGGTTTTGTTTCCAGGATCATCAAGGGTGGAAGGGTGGGCATGTATATTTAGAAACTATGCAGTGTCTTTATATTTACTGCCATTCTGTCTCCTGTGGGGAGGTTGGTACCCCTATATCCAGAGGGAATGGTCGTTCCCAAATAAAGGGGTGGGGACTGGGGTCTATAAGAGGGTGGAAGTGGTTAGTTTTTGTTTTTTGGGCCCAGTTACTTGTGTGCTCTCAGGGTTGGAGGTCGTCAGGTGTGTGGGGACTAATGGCCTCCATTAGGTCTGTTGCACATGTTTTTTTGTTTTGTTTTTGTTTGATAGTTAGTTGTATTAGTTTTCATCTGAGGTTTTTTTTGTTTACTTTATTTTCCCTCTTGTCATGGTGTGCTTGATGGGAGAAGCCAGAACCTGAGTGAACGACCAAATAAATCATCGATCCCAATTTTTTTTGTGGTCTTTTGCCCAACTCTGTGACCTCTCGACACCTTACCCCCCGACAGTCAGCTTCTTTCAGAAGGTCACTTTGCGGTCAGGCAGTTACTGTACTACATCTGTATTCGGAGATAGGTCCCAGGCAGCTGAACACACAGACACTACCTAATGTAGGGATGGGAGGACTCGGAGGGGCTTAGAAGAGAATAGAACAGATATGAGGTTGATAATCGAGTAGTACTGTGACAAATATATAAAAAGACTGCAAGGGCAGCTGCACCAGTATCTCTAAGTGGTATAGATTAGGCTAGAATAATTAAAGGGGCTATTAGACTACAGCTACCAATACATTTTTATTTTCTCTGCAAATTTTAAAAACTTAAATCTTATAACTATTGAGTTTATCTTGTGATTTAAAAGAACAATGTAAACTAATAAAGCATATGGTGTTTCACTTTAATTTAACAGATTATGATTGTGACTGTGATAGAAAACTCTAGTTTAACATTTTAAAGAGCTCATTTTAACAAGCTATAAATCTGCTTGGCATAGTGATCAGATTGATGTGATGCCATATAAATTTGCCATATATATTCCTTAAGGTGCGGCTGAAATTGTCGATAGTGATATTGACAAACTCTTATCTCTTTTAATGTCCTGTTAAGCAAATCTTCTTTTTATTGATTGTATAATTGACTTTTCAGAATGCAATGATGTGTGGTATATGCTGGAAAATATTAGCTTGAGTGATTTTTTGTGATTCGGGGTAAATTTCTGAAGACGCTTCATGGCTCCTGCAAGACAATGCTATGCAATTTTACAGTACAACTTTGTCAGGGTTCAGCAGGCACATTCATTTTGCTCCAGGAATTGTGTTTTGCTGGCAACATTTATTGCCATGGTCACCTCTCTGTCATCAAGCACAATAGTTAATAAACAGCTTAATCCAATAATTTGTATCCTTGTTAACAAATACAAACCACATCTGGAGCAGTGCATAAAACAGTCTGTGATATTATTATTTGGGCACAATTCCACTGAGCTGGTATTCTGTGAATTTATGTAACTATGAGAATCAATTACCAACCCCATGCCAAGAGATATCCTAATTAGGGATGCCCTTACTGGACTAATTACAGTATTCCGAATAAATAGGGCCAGCTGGGTGGAATTAAGGGGACTCTGAGAGCGACAGGCATACTCCCCGCCTTACGTAAACTATGTGGACAAAAGTATTGGGACGCCTGGCCATTACGCCTGCATAAACACTTATGACATCAATTTCAAATTTTTAGTCATCAGTATGCACTTAATCCCTCCATTGCAGCTATAAAATCTGCGGGTCTTCCTGGAAGGCTTTCCACAAGATTTTGGAGTTTGACTGTGGGAATTATTGTCCATCCATCCAGAAGAACATTTGTGAAGTCAGGCACTGATGCTGGGCATGAATGCCTGGCTCACAATCTCCATTCTAGTTCATCCCAAAGGTCTTTGATGGGGTCAAGGTCAGAGTTGTTTGTGGGCCAGTTAAGTTCTTCCACACCAAACTCATCCAACCATGACTTTATGGACCTTGCATAGTTCAATGAGGCACAGCCATGCTGGAACAGAAAAGGGCCTTCACCAAAATGTTCCCCCAAAATTGGAAGCATATAATTGTCCAAAATGCTGTGGTTTGTTTAAGCATTAGGAGTTCCCTTCACTGGTAGTAAGGGGCCTAGGCATTCCCCTGACAAACCCCATACCATTATCCCTCCTGCACCAGGCTTTATAGTTGGCACAGTGCAGTCAGGCAGATAATGCTCTCCTGGGATTTGCCAAACCCGGAATCGTCCAATACATTGTCAGACAGAGAAGCGTGATTTGTCACTCCACAGAACATGTTTCCATTGCTCCGGAGTCCAGTGGCGGCGTGCTCTACACCACTTCATCCTACACTTGGCATTGTGCTTGGTGATGTGAGGCTTGCATGCAGCTGTTTGGCCATGGAAGCCCATTCCATGAAGCACCCAGCATTTGTGCTGGGGTTAATGCCAGAGGAAGTTTGGAACTCTACAGTTACTGAGTCAACAGAGCGTTGGCGACTTTTATGCATCATGCACCTCAGCATTAGGCAGCCCTCCTGTTACTTTACATGGTCTGCCACTTCGTGCCTGAGTTTCTGTTGTTCATAAACCCTTCTACTTTGCAATAATACCACTTACAGGGGAAGAAATTTGACGAGCTATGTTATTGCAAAAGTGGCATGCTATCATAGTACCTGTGACAGTGAGCAAAAAAAAGAAGCCAGATGCCGATCAAATCCAGGGAACAAAGGATTATTATAGCAAGAAATAGTCGCGGTCTGACAGTCTAGATCAAAACCTGAACAGGAAAAGCAATATACAAATTGTCGGGTGCAATCTGGGTCGGTAAACAGGCGAAGGTCAAGCAATTAGCAAATAGGCAATCAAACAAGGGGCAAGTCAAACTCAGGGTCAAGGAAGAGAAATAACAAAACAAAACAACAAAAATACAGAAAGTGGGAGCAGGGAATAAAAGTTTTCTCAGAAACAGAGAAGATCTCGCAATAGTCTGACAATCTGAACTAATGGAAAAGGGGGTCTGGTGCCAATCGCAGAATGCACAAGGCCAGAGTACACCGTAGACAGTGGTCCAGTCCATCACAGGACAAATTCAAACCCACACATCAGAACTAGTAAAGCTATGAAATACATTTTTTCATTTCTGTTTAGCAACCTGCTATTGTACCAATCAAGTTATCTAGTGGGATCGTTGCACCCTAACATTAGCAGAATATCTATCTATTACACTTGTTGAGATGATCTATTTTGAGAGGAACTGTTCGGAATACATGCTAATGGCTGGGCTGTTTATGTGAGCTAACTTTATTTTAAGGGTGATCACAGATGATTTTTTTTTTCCATTTTGAAGAGATAAAGAGTGGATCTGCATTGAGCTTTTATTTATTTATTAGTCAGACTGATCTCCAGAGAGCTGTGTTACAGCAGAAGTGAACACATGCTTGCTTTGGTGTGTTGGTTCATCTGTGCATCCAACAGCAAGTCCCTTATGTGTAATGCCATACTTTTAAATCTCAGAAGTCCGCCTCTTTTTACCCTCCCCTCATAGTACCCATGCCTACACTGTTTGCCGTACGGACAGTAGGCGGCACTATTACTGTCTGAGCCTTTAATGCTTTAAAGCATAATGAGGTGTTAATTAAATAGTGCGTCAACGTTGCCACCCAAGTTTAAAGTTCCTCCATAGGTCTCTGACCAACTGAAGTGTTAATTGTGCTTTGCCATGGTGAACGGTTTTATGACCAGGGCTAATTATTTTGTGAACCCTAGTGGAAGAGAGAGAGAAATAGAGAGAGAGAGAGACTGAGAGAGAGAAAGAGAGAGAGAGAGAGAGAGAGAGAGAGAGAGAGAGAGAGAGAGAATGCATAAGACATTGTGGCAGTGTTTTAATGTTCACGAATGCACAATTTTAAGTGCTAATTAAGTGTAGATGACTAAAAAGTGTTGAAATAATCTGGAAATCTGTATGAGAATATGCAGCTACCCAACCTAGTATAACTTTGCAGTAAAGGGCTTTTTGTATTTCCTGATACATACATAAAACCTAAATAGAATGCACTGAACTTTAAATCAGACATTTCTCATAGTAACTTTTGATTTTTAATGCATCTGCTTTCTAGTATAATAAAAATCTGTTAAATACTCATTGCTAGGGAGGTTTATAACTTAAAAAGCAATGACATTTATTTGGAATAGTATTTTTCAAAAATACTAGGAATGCTAAATACAATGCACATATTGACATCCATAAAATTTGATGTAGTTAAGTCTAACTGTACATGTTATAGGTTTAAAAGACAGAGACACAGCATAAGCAATTGTATTGCTGTTTCGAAAGAGCCCTGAAACTATTTGTCCCTGAACAACAGTAGGAAAACCTTTATTTTAATGGTAATTTCAGCATTGTGTCATTTAAATGTGAAACCAGCATCCATTTATTTCCATCCATCCGTATCCTTTTGAAGTGCTTATCCTTATCAGGATCGGGAGGGCTGGATCCTTCCCAGAGAGCCCCTTCTTGAGGTACACCCTGGACAGTATGCCGGTTGTGTATATTTAATTCCAAATATTTTACACACAAATGTTGATTTCTACTGTTTAGTTCCATCATTGCTTCAAGCTATCAGTAAATTCAGCCTATTAAAAAAAATCATAATCCTATTCAGTTTCGTCATTTAGCAGCTTTTAATGTAACAGCAACTGTCACTCATGTAAAGTGTGGCTTCATATAGTAATCTTGAAATTTTTTTTAAAAAACTTGTAATGTTTAACAATATAGAATAAATAAATACAAAACCTGTATAAGGATTAAATATTAACATAGATGTTTGTTATCTTTTTATTTCATACATGCAATAAATTTTTTTACCTATATGAAGAATCAGAAATTCAGTGTTCAATGGTAAAAAAAATTACAATTGTAATTTGAAATGTACTACTGCAAAACTTCCAAATTACCATTGAATGGCTTGTTGCAAATTAGAAGATATTTATTTATTTATTGGAGACTGATTTTGCTGTAGGAATCTCAGTCCTTACCCCATACTTTATTACTATGGCCTCAATTGGAGCTAAAAACGTTGTCACTGAGCGGACTTTTATAATATTGAAGCTGCCTGTGATGGACAGCTTCGATTACCTGTCTACTGATATGGAAATGAGGAAAATGAAAAACATTAAAGTCAGACTTCAAGTCAGGTATTTTGAGAGAAATATTTACCCAGTAAGATTATCACAAGGTACCCAGCAGTATTACAGAGTCACTGGACTTTGTATAGGGGAAGGCTGGGTGATAAGTAAGTCCACTTTGTGTTTACTTTCTTTGTGCATGTGTAATTGTACTATTTTTTGCTGAAAGAAGAAATCTTCTTGTAAACCTGAAACACTCTCAGCACGGGGTGTAAAACCTTTGAATATGTATTTATTTGTCACTGAAGGTGGGAATGGAGAATTACATGTAATTTTACAAATTGTTTTTTTCAGTGGTAAAGCCCAGCTACTGTAGATACGTACAGCAGTATGTCCATATGCAGGATTAGAAGCTGTGCCAGGGAAGTATTACAGATTGTCACACCAGCACCAAGACCTGCACCCATCTAACCCAGTTACCTCCTGCTCTGGCTCCCCTGAAATCTAGAGTCAGCTGTAACTCTTCAAACCTGATCAATCAGCATAGATTAAAAGTTCACTTAGCTCCCTGTGAAGTATTGAGCGTTCCACCATATCAAGTGTATGTGTCATGATCTTCTTCCTGCACTAACCTCCTGCTTAGTTCCATGGTCTTCTGGTTCTGTTTTTTCTCTCTCTCAATTTGGTTATGTTTCCAGCATTCCCAGCATTATCTTCCTCCTGCCTTTGGACTCCTAATTTGGCTCACACTTTGGATTTGTTTGCTTTTGTTCGCTTCCATCTGGTTTTCTAAATGATGCTATGTCCTTGTAATAAAAATGAGTCTGGAATTAAAACCTGTGGCTGTTGCACTTGGATCGTCCCTCTGTCCAGTCATTACATAGATAGAGAAACTCTGGAAAGAACAAAAACAACCTTCCTTCACTGGTCTAAAGCATTCCCTTCACTCATCAAGTGCTAGATCTGCAGCAATATGTGAATTTTTTTGAGGAAAATGTAGAGCATGGAGTGCACAGGAGCAGTTTACCTCTACTTATTTTTTGTTATACTCCAGTGCCACCATCTGTTGATGTGACTCTTTGCTTGTGTCCATTTAATGGGGGGGGGGGGGGGGACGACGTTCGTTGACTTTACAAGTTACAATTAGTTCCTATCTAGTTCCTCTAACACAGTGTTGCCTAGACCCAGTACCTAAAACCAGATGTATTATTAAAAAAACATATCAAAAACACTTCTGAATTAAACTCAAAAAGGAAACTAGGACAAAGTAGATTATCTGATTATGTAATTTTTCAGCTCTTTTTGGTTCCTAGCAAAATCCTGAAATCATTGAGGTACAGTTAGCTGTCATTAATTATGAGACCCACAACATTATATCAAGACTAAGACTAAGAGTAAAGCTTGAAACTTCAAGCACTTTATTAATTGTCTATGCTGTGTGAATGTATATGCACAGCTCATTACTAAGAGCACCCTCTAGGACGTTATGGGATTTATTTGATTAACTTGCTTATGGTTGAGTTGCAGACAAGCATGATCATGACTACAGCCTATTTTTGTTTGATTATTTGTTAATCACTATTATATGAATGCAATGCATTGTGCTGAATGTTAATTGTCAGGCTACATTATCCTTTCTGAAATGGGAACAACTATTCAGATCATCAGCTCTATAGACTATCTGACAATAATACATTCATAATTGTTGGCATGTTGTCCTTTTATCCAGCCAAATCTGACACAATATATTATTTATCTAAAAATGAACATCTACCCACCAGCTAACCCTCGTCTCCCATGTTCATTCATGAAACCACAAGACAGGTGTCGTTTGAAGATATGGAATGTGTCATTAAGTATTTAACAACATCTATATCCCCAAGTGAAAGGTGCATTATTGTATGTTATTATTGTATGGCTTGAATGTTAATATTATCATTCTATTGCTGAGTTGCAAGTTAGTGAACGTGAAAATTTTGTCACACATATCCTAAAAACTGATAACTCACATTATTACCAATGTGTAACATGAGAATACTTGTGGAATATAAATGGTCGAATAAAATCAGACATAAAAAAGACAGAAAAATAAGCATTCTCAGTAATGTAATTTGTTTAAAATCTTGACATTTTCATAGCATTTCATATCTTCTGCAATTCAAATAAACAAATTACTTCTGTACAGTTTACATGCGTCTTTACCCACTGCTTGACAGCTCAACTATCATATTTTTATATTTAGCATGTAAGATATACTAATTAGATATATTATTTTGTAGCAGCAACTTTTCTGTAATAAAAAGTTCTTTTTTATGATGCCTCTTAGCTGATAAAGCGGATTATCCATCTTCAGGGGAGATGACGATCTTTATTTGTTTTCATTTTGCATGTCTCCAGGACCTCCAGTAACTTATATTGGCCTTGAATGTGCCGTCACCTATACTGATCTAGGGACAGTGTGGTCTGGCTGCCTGCACTTGGAGTGTCACAGAGGGAATATTTTTCTTTTTAGCTGAACCACTGTCACAGGTTCCTGGGGCTTAGAAAGGGACTGTAAGATGACAAATGCTTTTAGCATTTTATTTATACAGCCCAGTGTATTACTCTTTTAATTAATTTTGCTGCCTGATTGATTTTGTTCTGTTCTTCCATCCTGACCACTTCTGAGACAAACTCTCCATCCTATGGCAGCTGTTTCTGATTGGGTCCTTCCAACTCTTTGTGTTTTATACTAGAAATGGCCGCGTTGACAGCTTCCTCTGCATTCCACTTAGAACCCGTTGGGCCCTGGGAATCGCTGCACCGACCAGTCGGTTGACTCCTGTACCTCCAACATCATCCTGGCCTTGTTCTGCTTGTTAGCCAAAGTGATTAACTTTAGTGACTGCTGCAGCAAATGTCTGCCAAACAGACCTGCCTTGGATAGGCATTGAAGTCGGCCCAGCCATTCTTAGATAGTCTTATTGGCCTTTGAATCCCTCTTTGCTACTTTGAAGGCAATGATTTCACACACTTTTAAAAGTCACATGAGTCATTGATACAGCATGAACTGGTAACATCACATTTTGAACTTGCCTGGGAGTCTTTTATCATTTTTTTTCACCAAATACTTTGTAGAGCTGATTTATAAATCCATGTGTTTGAATGGAAACCTTCTATATATTGGCTTTCTTGGTTTTGGATTGGCTATCCTGCCAGCCGCAGGATTCTATCACCATCTACACAGATGGTAGTCCAGTCATTTGCAATTCGTTCCTGGACTGAAAGGCAGTGCATGCTGCTATCTGAAGGATTCTTATGGCATCATCCATGTTGCTCTGCAAGACCACTAACCTCTGTCCCACTCATGTTCCAACTCTACAGACTATCTGCTTTGCTTCTGATATGATAAGTGTAAAGGCAGTTGTCAAAAGGTTGGGGAAAATCAAACATTCCATTTGCTTTCCCCTTTTCTGGCTTTTTCCAGGCAGTTATATGCTCCTGTGGTCAATTCACATCCTTAAAATAACAGTGTCAGATTGTCATTTGAAAGTTGGTATGCTGATGAGCTCATGGGAGTTTTACAAATTGTTTTTTTCAGTGGTAAAGCCCAGCTACTGTAGATACGTACAGCACAAAGATGTTCTAAGGGCAGAAAAAAAAAATTATTGATTCAGAGAGATGACTAATCAGATTATAGAAGAGGCAGGTCCAGGCAAATAGAGGTGGCAGTGCCAACCAATCAGATATCTTTGTCCAGCCTTCTGTAGTTGCTTGGACCCACCTCATTTGCAATCTAATTGGTTATCTCTCTGAACCAATCGTTTTTTGTTCTACCCTCAGAACACTTTTGTGCAAGTAAAACTCCCACAAGCTGTGGTTGAAAACAGCACCAAAATTGATGAGCTGATAGGGGACTAATGTCTTTCCATTGGGGGGGAATGATGGTCACTGCTGTTCTCTACACTGATTAAACTCATTCAGGTAACTTCCATCAGGTTTCATAATCGTTCTATATAAAGAAGCCTTATACATTTTGTATGACATGCCACTTGAGGCCAGGGATCTGGATGATGGGGATTTTCCTATGATCTACTTGAGCTTGCTCATCTTGTGGACTGCAGTTTTGAATTGGACTGTTAGCTGAGCTGTGGAACATTGAACAGAGCGGGACATTCTTTTGAGGATCACTGAGTTTCTGTTTGATGAGCTATTTCCGATCTTCCCAGCTTATCTCTAGCATCTTGCTTTTCTTCTCAGCTAAACATATTTAGTTTGGACTTTATTCCTCCTAGAAATGATCTTTATAATACTATGTGCAGATCTCAATATAATTTTCTCCATACATCCGTCAGCAAACTCGTTTTTTTTCTTCTCCTTCCACATGCCTTCTTTCTCTTGTATTGTTATTGCTGGGAGTTTCACTTTAATGTTTATCTTGCCCCCCACCTGCAATGCTGCACTCAGTAGCACTGGGAACTTTATTTATAGTTACTAGGTATCATTACAATGCATTCTTGTTGACCCCTAGAGCCTCCAATGACATGGCCTCCCCCAGTCCTGTGACCTGCCAAAGATCCTATTTAGCCGTTTTTCCCATGAAGTGGTGGAGAAAATGTAATCGAGAAATCAGAACACCTCTCCTCCGCCTTTTCTTTTTCTCAGAGTCATTTGCTCCCATACTGGTTTGCTACACCAATCATCAGCTTAACAGCTTAGCTGTATTTGTACTTGTGTAGCTGGTAACACCTATTTATTGTCCTGGCAGGAGCTGAAAATAAAAGCCGTAAACTTTTGGCCAGGCACGGATATGATATTGATCTATTTTTGTATAATACCTCAGTAGAACTTGAATGATTAAAGATGGATGAACCGAAAAAGCACCAAAGTGTGTGTTTGTGTGTGTGTGTGTGTGTATATATATATATATATATATATATATATATATATATGTTGATATAACTTCAAATTTATGTTGTATGCTTGTATAAACCTTGAATATCATAACTCTCCTTCTCTGAGGAGATTTCAAATGCTGTTGAATAAAAAATAGTACATTATTACTATTGCTTGTTTCACAATTTAGCATTTTACACAACAAATACAAATTTTTGTCTCATTCAAAAGAACATAAAAGTAGACAACATTTTACAATACAGTGACTAATATGGGGCAACATAAGAACTCAATAGCTAGTTTAGTTTTACACAGGGAATTTGTTTATCCTCGCTGTGTTTGTGCCAATTTCTTATCCTTATTGCTTTATTATTCACAAACATTCAGCATTGTTTCATGTACCTTTGTGGAAAAATCCCGTCAATAAGGTGGTTTTGTTTGGGTGAAACAGTGTTTTGGTAGAGCATGGGGGCTCAGAAGATAGTACAGCTGCCTCACACCTCCAGGGCTGGGAATTTGTGGGTAATTTTTGCATTGCTGTGTGTGTTTATGGAGTTCATGTTCTCCCTGTGTCACGTGTGTTTTCTCCTACAGTCAAAATATGTGCAGTTGGGCTAATTGGCATCTCCGAATTGGCAGCATTCAATGAAGATATGGCATGAGTGTCATTCACCATTTTTGTCAAATCACACTTCATGCTCTGTTTTTTTTTTTTGTGTGTGTTGCAAAAATCCACAGTTTGGCTTGTTTTTCTGAACAGGCTGGATGAGTTTCCTTACCACAAGCTAAACAACGTCCTGCAAGCATTATAAGACAATTATCATCAAGAATGACAGTCAAGTTTCTCTAGATGTGCCACAGGTCACAATTTGCATGGTACTGACTTTCCAAAATCTGCAAGAATGAAATACGGCAACACTATAAATACATTTAGGTCAGGCCCACATTGTACATATTCTTTGATTGTTGCAGCTCTACAGTTTACTGAATCTTTTTAATTATGTATAATTTAAATATAAATCTGATGTCTAGTTATACAGCATTTGGTGTTTGAAGGGAATTGCATCCTCCTAATTAAGCGTTTTGTATGACTGAAATGTGACTGGCGATGCACCAGCAGGGGGCTGATCAGCACCAATCAGCTTATGGAGCAGCAACAGGACAAGGCTGCTGGCTGGGAGCAGCAACAGGACAAGGCTGCTGGCTGGGAGCAGCCCCAGCTAGAGGGCAGGATTGACTTCTCACATAGGGCCAATTCTCTCTCTCTCAATTCTTTCTCTTTTTTTTAATAATCCCTGCCGCTCAGGGGGTAATTTCTCTTTATACTCATGTCTTCTGTACCTCCATGCCCACAACAGCATGTAACCTTATTCACTGGAAATCATACTGTATCTGTCAATTCAGTTGCAAACGATACAAAAGACAACTAACCCCATATATACTTTTTAACCAGCTAACACCTAGTAAGCAGATTTACAATGCCTAGCTGCACTAGCACCGCCCGTGGAAGTACTCCTGGCATATCTAGGTTTGTTTGGTTATTTTCTCTTATTTTAGTCTTGTTTTGCCCCTCCTGTAATCAGAGTTTTCTATTTCACCCCTGATCATGGAGAATACAAGCAGTTTTTTCAGTATATCTGGAATCCATGCGATAATAATTGAGTGCACTGATTTTAAACCCTTTTTTCAGATTTCTGTGAAGTCAAAGCTTATATATCTGTATTACAGTATAATTATTCATTTCTTTCCCACTGAAGCATGATAACATCATTATCCTTATCGAATTTACTATTACCTTAGGTTGCATAGAGATTTTTATTATGTGTTAGAGCCAGAGCTGCTTTTTAGGAAATAAGTAATTCAAGCATTTAAAAGACACTTTAAATTCAAGTTAACTTAGGAAAAGGCTAGTGTCAAATCTACAATTTAAGGACTACCACATCAAACATTGTAATCTTACTAAACCCCATAAATATAAATAAGGGACATTTCAGGGTCATCACATTTATGCAAATCCTGTAATGAAACCATAAGTATATATTTTTTTACTTAGGTTTACAGCAAATAATATTAAAACAGACGTATGTTGCAACCACTAATAAAATAAACACAACCAAATTTTAAACACAGTAGGGTTTGGGGGAATAGAGGCCAGGGCTTACTTACATGCACATACTGTAAAAGAATGCTTTAGAAATTTTAAAAATAAATTCCAAAAATTGCTTATTTATTTTGTGAAACAATTCTTCAACAACAAAGCAGTTTTTGCAGATCTTTAACCATGCGTCTGAATGTAATCCAAATTATTGTCTACAGAGAGAATAAGAAACAACTGATGAACATGTATTGTGTTTCTAATACTTATTTATATCCCTGCAAAATTCTAAACTAAGACCAAAAGAAAATGAAGCTCTTAAAGATCACAAAGAGTATATTTCAGCTTGAAGTGCATCATCAGAAAAACACAATGGAATAATTTAACGGAGAAATGAACCATGTTACAGTTATTCAAATTGAGGTATCTCCAATTCAATTTAGATCAGGAGATTTGTGTGTGCGTGTGTGTGTGCCTGTGTGTGTTTATATTACATCGTGGGGATCATAACTTTCCCACAATGTAGTAAATA
>JAABNY020000002.1:23618397-23646754 GCA_015164015.2 Brevimyrus niger | reverse complement strand
AGCCCGGAAGGAGGGGCCGGCAGGAGACCCCGAAGAGACGGCAGTGTAGGGGGGGGGGGGCGGCGGGCCGGGGGGGGCGGGGGGGGGGGGGGGGGGATTGCCAGTTGGGATCCTGAAGCGTTTTGTCATGAGGGTGTGGCAGTGCATGCTCCCCAACCTGACTTGACCTGACCTTTGTCATTCACATGCTTTTTCTTGCCGCCGCTCGGTGTACATGATTGCATGTGCTTTTCACTGCGCTGTGTGATAATTCTAAATGTATAACACAGAACGTGCTTTTAAATCAGAAAAAAAAAATGCGGCAATGATAACAGGAGAATAGTCCTGCTGAAGGAAAAAATTGTTGCTAAAATGGATAGAGGATAGAGTATTACACTGCATTTATGGAATTATGTATAATGAAGTCTCAAAATTAGTATACAAAATTAAATACTGTTGGCTAAAATGACATATAATTAAAATATATCTAAAACTTCCAGATATTTTTCCCAGCAGTCTAAGGTGAATGTAAGATTTTGTTTGTGCCACATCCCAAACAGTTGAAATTACTGTTCTTGCTGGTAGAGCCAGGTGCCGTCTATAGCTATGTTACCTAGATCAGATCAATACGTTTCACATGTTCCATGGAATTATAAACATACATTGATTTGTGGCCTTTAAGCTTTACAAATTTCTTACCTGCCAAAAACATGGGTTGACAGGAATACATCTGGTAAAATCGCCTCTCAGCATCTCTACATGACAGACCACAGCACACTGAAATATATTAACACTGCTGTTTTGTTTATCGTCATAGTAATGGGTAATAGAGTGGTGGAGTTACTCTATAAAAGTTTATTGAACATAGAATATTAACATTTTTCCACTTCCAGGGCAAATGATATTTATTTTAGGCCAGGGGTGGCCAATGTTATTCACAAAGGGCCGGTGTGTATGCAGGTTTTAAGGGTAACCTGTAGCTCAGTTGTTTAAACCCAGGTGTGAAGACTCTTCATCCAATCAGTCCTCTTATTAGTAATCTAATTACTGAGCAGCTGCATAAAAACCCACATGCGTATATGGTTTCTCTAAATAAAATAATTTACATGCTGTAAGCATGTCTCATATCACTGCATAAACATGTTCATCATAACCTTTTTGGAATATGCACTGCTATTAGAAAAAGGTCATTAGCCAGCTGATTCACAAGTATTACTATTTGAGGAAAATAGAGTGTTTAAACTATCGTTTTAAAATAAAAATTTAAAAATATATAAATATATTTAAATTAAATATAAAATATAAATAAATACTAATTGCATTCCCAATGTGATTTAGGAGGCATTGCAGTAAATTATTCTTATATATACACTGGAAACCAGGGTTCAATTCCCCACCACAGGACCACCACTGTGGAGTTTACAACTCTATGTCCGTGGAGTTTACAGCTATATGTTTGTGGAGTTTACAGATCTATGTCTGTGGAGTTTACAGATCTATGTCTGTGGGGATCACCCCGTATTGTCATGGGGCTTTCTCTGGGGGACCTTGGGGGGGATTGTGAATCTTTATTAGTACTGCCTGTGTGCCCGGTGAAGGGTGGGCATCTCATCCTGGGTTCATGCCGTTGTAAGTTCCAGACCCCCCTGACCCTGCATATGACAAGCAGCATAGAAAATCCCTCAAAGACATATTTTCAGTTCAGCTTCATTCAGATAAGAGAAATGATTCCAAATATTCTGTTCCCCAAGAGCAGTATCCCATACAAGCATCAAATTATCATTAATAGTGGGGTCAAACTGTGGGGCCCCTTCTTGTTTGGTCTAATTAGGTTTGTGACTCATCAGCTTGATAAAAGCATTTGCAAAGGGCACTGCATACATGGATATGTCCATTAACCCTTTTTAATGGTTCACATGTTTGGAATAAATATGATTAATGACGGCTCTTTCTAAAAGTCAATGAAGGACATTTTACAAACACACATTGGAAATGTGCATACTAACCTTACCATTTTATTTCATTATATTAGTGGGCTCTGTCTAACCTGATAATACTATTTATTATACTCATTAAATGGCAATGGATGTTAGTGAGCCTGAGAGATAAAAAAAAAAAACTATGAAGCTCTTGTCCAATGGAATGGCCTTTTATTCCATGCACCATAATGGCAGAAAGAAACGCCATGTGTTATGGAGAGATGGCAGTCTTGTATTTCCATTGGCTTAAACATGTGTGTCCATAGACACTGTGAAGCTATTTGGATAAATGTATGAACTGTCATATCTAAAACCAAAAAAAATAAAAAATAAAAATAATTCCTGCAGAAACCTATGTCCACTCTACTTTGGGCTAATATTATTTTTCCCTAATCTAATCTAGTTATCTATTCTCCAGTGAGTGTTTTTTTTTACTTTACAATAGCAATGGATACTAATATTAAAATATATTTTTATAACTTTTGTGCATAATTATTTTTTAAAACATGTATTCTATCTCCATTCTAGATGGTTTCCTTGAATAATTTGACAATGCAAATCTGGCAGTCTATCTCTATAATACTATTTGTATCAGTTTGTCTGAAATATGTCATATTCAGTTGTAGCCGGATAAACTGATTATGTCATCAGAATACAAAGAACATGATAATGTTTAAATTACATTACAGATATGAGGAAGGGGCTGTATTAGTTTAATTCTAATGTAATATGACTTGTGAAACTACAGTAGTTAAGTGAAAAATAGAAAAAAATATTGTCATTGCCATAGCAAAGACATCATAAAGAAATACATCACTAACTATAAGTGTATTTCTGTGTATGTGCTTATATAATTTAGATGGTGTACCACAATAGCAGAGCTCTCTGATATCTCAGTCATTGCTGTGCTTGCTGTAGGTGTTGCTGTAATGGAACAGCATCTGTCCTCAGGGCTGCAAGAGGAAGAAGTTGCAAATGCAATGCAGAATCTATAATCCTCAGGCGTTTGGAGGATAATCTTTTGATCTGAAAGGCAAAATAGTATGACTTGTTTCCCAAAGTTAAAACACAACTCCTTAAGGCACCATTCTGGAATTGGTGTACTTGTAGGATGTATAGATGTTACAACATTTCAGAACTACAGATGTAGCCCTCGGGCATTTTAAAACACTATCAATGTTCTAAAATAACTTACTCCAATTACTAAGTATATGTCACACAAAAAATGGTGAGATATGACTGCAATTTTATGACCGAAAAAATCTTTAAATGTGGGTGCACCCATTGTACAAATGTAAAAAATGTCCCCTGTGCAAAGTTTGAAAGGTAAGGAAAACACCAGTTATGAGGGCATAACTGGGTCTAGGTTACTTTTGACTTTTTCCCTCCGAAGTCTAAAACAACCAGCATATGGCGACAAATAACCTGATAAGGCACATAACTCACCCCCCACCCCCACCCCCACCCCCAGTCGCCATTATTTTGTCTAATTTTCAGTGCTAAGTTCTAGTACTTCAATCATGGCTACTAATAAACAAATATTATATACCTTATTCTAAGAGTTCAATTATTGTCAGGTATACAAAAAAAACAAAAATATATATTTGGCTATTATTCCCCAAGGGCTCTATGCATTGAATGCAATATATGCATGCATATATCTGTTTTTCTTTGTCATTTTAGCTCTTATCGGCTTCATCTTGTATAGGTATCAAGAGTGTTACAGGTTATATCGTGGTTGGAGCCATCAGAATGAACAATTGTCTTTAGGCTCATTAGGATGAACAGCTGGTTAGTTAATGAACAGGAAACAAAGTGTCAGAGGTTTCCAAAACATCCCATGAGAGATATATAGAGAATGAGAGATGACACATAGCAAAAACAAGATTAATAGCAATGCTTCATTAGCTTTTCATACTTTAATGAACATTGAACATAAATAAGCAAATACTCTCTATGAAAATCTCCTTTCTTTACATTAGCAGCAACAGACCATTTCTCATTTGTCTTGTAAACAACCCTATTATGTTCTTGAAGCAAGCCTGCTGCAAATTTGATTATTTGTCGATTTCAGTGGAATAGTGAATATAAAACAAACACTGTACTATTTTAGTAATTTCAAACACAACACTTTTTTGCAATGATGGCAAGTTTTTTGGACACCTTTGGACCTTTGTTTCTGAACAAATCTGTGGCTTGATATACTGTATATTTTATCTTCTGTGCCTATGAATATACAGACTTCTGTATAAGTAATCCTAAGCAATTCCATACCTTTTTGTTCCAAATAAGGAGAAATCTCTGGTTGTGTTTCAAACAGCAACATGATGGTGTCTGCTGGACTAATGAAGCTGGTTGAGTTATTTGATCTGCAGATGAATCACTCTGGGTTAACACAGTAACTGGCTGGTAGTTGACTTTATGCATTTCTACACCATAAGATTTAAAATCATACAGCACATCATGTCCTGAGGAAAGTGTAAGCTAAAGTAGATAGCAAATTGGAGACTGCATTGTTAAAAGTACAATTTAAAAATAGAACTACCCAGCATCTTTCTATAACCATTAATTATTTTGTGGGTGTTAAAACAATCCATCTTTGTGCATTTGCTTATAAAAACTGGCAAGAGGCGCAGGCTCCAAAACATGGCTGAGGAGTAATATGTTTTTGTGATACTGCTGCTTAGGAACATGACTTGACAATGAAGGTAGATAAGCAAGGAAATCCATTATACATATGAGCACTATTATTGGCATGTCTTTCATGTCATTTTAGCATTTGTTGTTTTCAATTTGTTATTCTCCGAGTTGCAAATAATAACTATTGCAGCACTGGCGAGATGACTCAGAGTAAAGGACCAATCTGCATATCCCATCATGCCTCACGAGTGGTTGCATATAGTCTTGTAACTAGCCCCTGTATGTGTTTGTTAGTGTAGATACTTGTGTGTGGGTTTACCAAGGGCATAAATTTAAGGTCCAGAAAGTAAAAGTCCAGACCAGGATCTTGTTTGAACCAACCAGTTGAGTACAACGGCACAGAGAACTCAACTGTTTGGTTGAAATAAAATCCTGGTTTGGATTTGTACTTTCTGAACCTGACATTCACACCTCTGCCCTTACCTGTGTTGCTACTCAGCCCATGCCTGATCCTCATGTGTCTCTGGCCGTTTTGTAATGACCTTTTGTGTATGAGCCCTCCTGTCCATTATGGGGTCCCCTCTGCTTCCATGCCATGTGATATTAGACTATTGTTGTTGCTGGCCTGTGGTCTTTTTAATGGCTGTTAGTAAAGAGCAATCTTTTATGAAACCATCTTTCCCCATCATTTGCTACCTCCACGATGCCTCAGTCTACCCAGCACTGCATTATATTTTAATTGATTCTATCATACTGTATGTGGAACAGAGGCACTGAAAATATGACATTTATGACAGCGGTATCAGAAAAAAAGTATTTCATCCTCAAAGTCATAGCAGTAAAGAACACAATAAAATTCACAAGCCCCATAATGCACATGACATTTTTCTTCCTCTTTATCACCTTTCCTTATGTTTGATGTTCTATAAAGAGGAGATAATCATCAGTCCAAAACTGACAGGAGTGATACAAACCACAGAAAAGCATTCATGCACAATGGAATACCCAAACTTAAGTACCGAAACACTTGTTAGAAGGGAGAAGAGAGTGGGTGATTTTGTGATTGCTGAGTACTGGAATTTGTGATTATAGAATGAAAGCTTAGTGCTGCTTGTTTTATTCATGTTATTAAACTAGGGCACAGGATTGTTGAAAAGCAGTCTTTCCTGTCATGTTCCTCGATGAAAAGCTGACTTTTCTGTCATACCTGTTATTTTCTTAAACATTTGAGGATTGTATATCTGAGTAGTCACACTCACTGAATGCTGCATGCTTTTTGGAAATAAACTGTGATTTCATTCAATCATTTTCCCCAGAGTCCTCTTACAGTAATACCTGTGACATTGTCTTTAACAAATCAGCAGGCACAAAAATTGTTTTTCAATTTCCAGCCTTGCTGGGACATACTGTAGCACCTACAGTCAAAAGCTAATGATTACTAAATGTATTCAAACAAAGAATACGAGAACCAAAAAGAAAAAAATCTGCATCATGAAAATGTTTTCAGAGAACATTTTTTTGTATAACTGTCTTGTTATAACCCAAAGCTGGGTTGGACTGTTCTTCACGAGGAGGAGAATCAGGTGAACCTTATTTGTTTGTTCTGCTTTGTTGCCATGCTTGAATGTATATAAGTGTTCTATTTTTTTCAACTTTTGACACAAATACATTTGGCCTTTATGTTACTGTTTGTAGGTTGTTGTTAGTCATATGTGGCCCTGAAAAGGAAAATTCCAAACACTTAGTCCTTTTTGTCCCCACGTGTTTATAAATATACAAAATGTACCTTTTACAAAATAATGTAGGTTAACTCCACTCACTATATACAGTACTGCTCACGACTGAATGGAAAGAGCCAAAGGCAGAGGATCTGTGGGACAGCTATTCAAACAGTATTCATTATGAGTCCTGACGAAATATACACCTGGTTATTAACTAAAATGGGCAGAAATTTTGTTTTACCCTTTCAAGGGTTTTAACAGCAATGACAGTGATCTGGATGCCCGCAGATCCACACACATAATAATAGCACCCACTCCAACAGCACACAACTATATACCACTAGTTACAAGTTACCCAATGCCATTATTCATTTGCATCTTTATTTCAGCAATACATCTCTCTATTTTTGCTTTCTCAATTAATTGCCAAGTTTACGTTCTATATGAAGTATTAAGAGAGAGGGACATTTTCCCTGTTAACACTGTGTTCTTTTGTGAAAAGTGTGTGGTATATGTGGTGTGGAAATAAGTGATATATCTCCCTGCTATTAAAGGGCAGGAGGCAGGGTTATGTGATTTTATATTCACAACAGCTATAGACTGTCATGTTCCATTACTGGTCAGACAGGACAAAGTGAGAAAAAGAGCACTGAAATAGACTTTGATGGACTAGAGCAATGAATAAATAAAACAGTAGCACTACATTCTACTGTAGCCAAAATTATAACCTTCATTTGATGCCCATGACTACCAATGACGGTATAATTTACAACTTGTACAAATGCTCTGCTCTGATGGCACATCACACGTTTTTGTCTTAAAGTAGGTTATATGTTAAAAGTAGAAGAGTAGATGAGTAAAATAATACACAGCCAAATAGAGACCTTTTTAACCCTTTCCATTTTTTAGCATACTTGAAACTGTTAATAAATATCTCCTTTTATCATTAAATCTGCAGTAAACAAATGAAAAGCGATGCAAACATGCAGGTACTTCAGTCAGGCATTATTCTGAAGAGTAAAATGATAGCTTTATAATAAGAGCAAAGAGATTATTTTCAATCAAAGTATATTACATTGATTCAGCTGTGGAACTCCATCTAATACAGCAATTTTGTTCTGCCTTTGGACTTACTGACAGAGACAATGTCAGGTTTCTATGCACCACAACAGAATATGACGTCACCCTACAGTTAAATGAAACACAACTGGTGGGTTTAGCTCAGATGTAGAATTAGGAATTGCAACAGCACAAGAGGCTTTACTTTCAGGATACTTAATTGCAGGGACGCTATAAGGGAGGGTCAGAAAAATTTCAAGGGCCCTTGAGTGACAGAGGCCCGTGGACCATAATTGGATTAGTCTGGGCTAGGGGCCCAATATGACATACATTCATGGGACCCAAAATTTCAAGAGGTGCCCCTGCTTAATTGATCTGTCGAGACATGTTCAATGTGATATTAAAATAACTAAACATACCATTCAAAGCCTGATTCTATATGATAATGAATATGATATTACGGGTCAGAAAATGTGACCCCAGTATGTAATGCAAGCCAGTGATTTTTTCCAGAAAAAAACATATACTGTAAGAGCAGTGGTTGCAAGAAAGAGACAAAATCCTGCTCTAAACAAAAGACAACAGAAACTAAAGCTTGTATGAGTGCAGTGCAGCCCCCTAATTCCTTTTCATTAACCATTAATGCATTTCAGCACATTTTCCCCACTATAATCATATTAGTTACCAAAACAACTTGCAAAAGATGATAGAATTAAAATGAAATAAGCTACTATTATTTTTGTTATATATAATTTAATGTTCTAAAATTAAGGTTGAGATTTGTAGTCCTAATATTTATAACCACTTTTCCACATACAAATAACACATACAGTAAAGCTCCAAATATTCTCAGCAGCAGCTATAAATCTTGGCCAAAAATGTTCTTGCTGAGGTTATGTGGGGCCATATAAAATTATGTGAAGGAGCCCATTTTTCATAAACAACTTATATTGGATTTATAATAGAAAAAGGGTATCTAGTTAAGTTAAAATGTAGTGAGGTACTATTTAAGATATACATTGATGTGCAGTTTTTATCCTCTCATTTTCAAATCAGTTTCCATGTATCAGGTTTAAATGTTTTTTATTTCTTCATACAAATCAGCAAATAAATGACAGCATTTTAGATATTTTTAATTTTAGATGAATCAATACATATCACAATACAAATGTGAATAAAAAGAGTTCTTATACTGTTTTTATAAAGATGCAGGCTTCGTATAGTGCAAGGTACACAAGAGATTTTTTTTTTCCTTTAGTAATGCTGATTCCCCGGGTGATGAGACACTCCCATGTGTAGGGCTGGGGGTTCGAATCCGGCCCTTTCTCTATTCTTGCATGTTTGGTAGATTGCCCCAACAGGATGAAGCTGCTGTCACGACCAACAGGATGAAGGACTCAGCGGCAGGCGTAGTGGAGAAACACAAAGCACTTCATTTGAACTAAAAGAAAAAAAAGCTGGAAATAAGTGAGATTGAGAGGGATCAAGACTCGAACGAGGTAGGGCACAGGTTACAAGCAGGTATGATGTCAATGACCCGACTAATGAAGACTTGAAAAATGGGTACTTTTATACATAGACTCATATGGAGCAACACACACTATACTGTAGATGATGCTGATCTGGGCTATGTGAGGGAGGAAACAGGAGGGTCAGATGGACAAGGCCGGGAGGGCTTGACATATGCAGTTAAGTCAATAAGTCACTCAACATCTCGCACAACCAGCTATTTGTTTTATATGATTTTGTCATTTTTACCTTTAATTGTTATTTAAAGTGGTACAGTACCTCGGTTCTCGAACTTAATCCATTCCAGACTCCGAGTTCAAGTTCTGATCAAACTTTTCCAATAAGAAATAATGGAAAACCAATTAATTGGTTCCCGCCCCCCAAAATTACACCCAAATATGTTTTTTTTAGCATTTAAAAACAAAATTAACAGGATAAAACAAGAAGAGCATTTTTTTTTTCTTAATGGCTTCCAAAACGATAAAGATCTTATCCCAACATTACCCATGTCCTGTCCCGATCGTCTGCTACTTCAGTGTGCCACGCCCCCTCCTTAACCTCGTGTAGGATCCCCATGTGATCAGCTGTTTCTGGTTGTCATCAATAAACCTCTGTATTAAGTCCGCGTTTCAGTTTGTTTCCCCAGTCTGATCATTGGGTGTGTTCCACTTGCTTACAGCGCTGGCTTAAAGCAACGCATTCTGATCCTGATGCAATGCATTACGGTTAGATGCATTGCGACTTCTCACTCAGCTGCACAAACTGGAACTGCCTCCGTGACGACACACCTTTGCCCTTATTGGCTGAATAGTTTAGTTACATGCATGACGTTTGTATCCCAGGCAGTTCCGATGAGTAATCTGCTATTTCTTCCAAATATCATGTAAAGCAGTGAGAACTGGTTTTCAGTTAATTTACCTGGTAAAATAAAGTTTAAATGAATGACATAAATGCTCTAATAGTATGCATAAGTTAGTGCATTCAAGTAAGAATTGCATTGTAGTATGACTCCTTTCCTGGCGCATATTGTACAATTTATATCAGGTCAGCGTTTACGGTTCGACATCTGATATTCAGATATAGTTCAAACTGGTTTGTTTGACTTTCAAGAAATTTGAGTTCTAGTAAATTCGAGAAACGAGATACCACTGTATTCATGTGCTGTTTATTGTGTTATATGACTATATTACTTACCATTAATTCATCTGAATTGTCTGATGCTGTTCTTTGGTAGGTGGTATTTGACTCCATATGTTTGGCCCCTGCAGCCATGAGCGGATCAGCACACTGGCTGGCAGAGTGATGTCAGTAAGGTCAGGGGAAATTTATTTAATAAACATCAGGTATAAAATGTATGAAATCAAAAAGTTATTTAAGTTGTTAATATCCCATCTTACTTAGGGGATACATGGATAGATATCTATACACTAAGAACAATAACTGACAAAACTGCTCTCTCCATAATTGAGATATGAATACATTTGTTCAACCAAAATGGACAGGTAACTCTGAATCAAATAATTACCTTAGCAGGCAAATTCAAAGTGGTCACAGGATGATCTGATGAGCAAAAAAATGTACCACAGTTATCTTAGTCACTCTCAACTTGATTAGACACTTATAGTAAAATCGAGACCAGTGTTTTCCATCACAATCAGCACAATATGATGACAGTTCTTGAGAAAGAAGGGTGGTAGTAGAATTTCAGACAATTATAGTACCTATGCCAAAGCACAAAAGAGTTGCTTTAAAAATGCATTTCAGTTGCCAGTTTGACGACTTACACTTGCTCATATGCTGGAGTATCTTTGTTGCACATGCAGCATGAACTCAAATGTTGTATCCAAGAGTAATTTTAGAAAGAAGAAGAAAAAAAGGAAATCATGGGGTGTTTATGAAATGTATGTTATGTCCCTTGGCTCATAGGATGTGGCATATGGTACGAACACTTTTCCCCCAAAATTCTCAGCCTCACTAAGCACAATATCACTCAAGTTTACCACAATAAAGGGTTTATTGCCAGATGGAAGCACCCAATAGTTGGAGGTGGCTAAAGTCAAGACAACAAACTGAAACCTGCGCTAAATGAAAACAAAACCAGACTCTAAATAAATGATAAAACCCTATATTCCCTATTTACCTATATGTATAAGAAGGAGTGGTTCCTCTCATCCCTTGGTCAGTGAACCTTCTCATCTCCTTGTTCCTTGTCTGTAGTCTAGCGACAGGAGTGAAGTAAGTTTCATCTCAACAGTAAATTGCAGCCATTCTAGATGGAATTAAGAGAAATAAATGGTGTAGAAATAGAGACAGGGAATGGGGCATGGCACACATATGCCATTCTTCGTTTCATGTTAATGTGGTGTTAATTTGGTCACCCTACCATTGCCTTTGCGTTTATCCTGCTGTTATCACCACTTGGCTAGACAGCTTTCCCTTTCAAATTATAGGTTACATTTTTTATGCTGAAAATTGATTTATTATGCAATGTGTGGCACATTCTCTCTTCAGATTAGAAAACGTAACATTAGAATTTATCTAAAGGACCAAAAAGGGTAAACAGGAAATGAAGATCATAATTGTGCTTCAGTGTTTTATAACTTCCTACAGATGGATAAGAGACGATTTTGTTGCGTTTAATAGTGTTCACCAGATTTCCCATCAAGCTGCATAAGCCATACTTTGATTGAGGCATCTGGCATTCAGCTTAAGCAATGTTCCTGGTGATTTACTCCATGTCCGACTTCCCATTTTAATTGATATCCATACTGGCAAGAGAGATTACTGCAAATTGTTGCAATTGGATTTGGTATAAATAGGCATTCACCTGAATGCGGTTTGCTAACCCATGAAGTTGCAGTGACATCAAAATTTGACAACTTCCATCTGAGAAATATGACGCCTTTAATCATTGAAAATGTTTTGCATATGCCAGTATTTTTCTGTTTTTATTTTCTATTTGACATGCTAGGTTGTGGTGAGAGCTTCTTTTGCACACACACACAATACACACAAATACACAGGTTTATAATTATATCTTTGTGGGGAATCTTCATTCCTTTCTATGGGGAAAACTCTAATACCTATCGGTATTTTTAGTTTTTTGAATGCATTCACAGATCTTTGTGGGGACCAAAAAAATGGTCCCGGCAATGTATATAAAAACAGGCAAAATGTAATACAAACTTGATATACACACACCAGTGGCAGCTGCTAGTCTTTCAGACAGGGGAAGCTCATATTAGGCCTACATCTTAAAATTCATTATGTTATTTGTGCATGAATTCTGCCCTCTGTTAGTTTTTCAGACAATGATCTGTGACCCTGTCGTACCAATTGGCCATTTCACTTGGCACTAGGGCAATGCAAGGAATAAGGGGATTTTACAAATTGTCAAAACAATCAAATAAATTGGACTTTTTTTAGTGCAAGGAAATAACTGCATAATAATAGAATAACAGGTCTTCATTTTTCACCAGCTAAAGAAGAACATTCCTATATACTTTAGGTAACTGGCCTTGAGGTGTCTCTACATTGTAAGGCTTAAGATCGTCAGTACACAAAGTTTATGAAACGCTTACATAAGTCCACACTGCATTTATAAAACCATACAAATTTCTAGCTTATTTATCGAATATTGAATACTTTACTAGGAGACCTGACTCTGCCCGTGTGACATTCATTGACAAGACACTTACATGGGAAGTTTTTCTTGAGCTGCGGGCTGGACATTAAAATCTGAAAGTATAAGTTACAAACTTCAACCAAAAAGACATGGGGGTGTCACATATGGTGGGTCAAAAAGGAGATATAGAAACAAAGCAAGAAAATAAAATAGGAGAAAAAGTAAAGATAGACACATGGAACCAGGAACCAGGCAAAAACTGTAAAAGATTCACTTGAAAACTCTTAGTTGAAGCAGATGCCAAAATTTGGTGATGCATGATGGTTAGGAAGACTGAGCACTATGAGTTGACCACTCCCAAGATGACTGCTCCCTCTGCCCTGTGCGAGTCCTGACACTTAGCTATGACAGATAGATAGATCTATGACTGACAGACAAAAAGACAGTGTTATGTGCTGAATGGGCAGAGACAGAAGAGCAGGAGTCCCAGAAGTTGGGGAAGCCAAGGATTTATTGGGGAAACAAGGGTTTTATGGGGATATAGTCAGGCACATGGGACAAAACAGGTTGTAACGTCAAGACAAGACTGGGGGAAGACGAATGGGGAGGTACTTATAATAAATACACCAGACTACATTGGATAAAACTAGACACAGCTGCTGACATGGGGATTCCACAGGGGGCAGCGAGGGGAGGGGGCGTGGCACACGGGGATCGGACGAGTGGGGCATAACAGACAGACTATATGGACAAAAGGAGTGGGACGGACCTCTTACTCATTAAATTCAGGTCTTTTATTTAGACCCATTGCCACCAGTGTATAAAATCAAGAATATAGCCATGCGGTCAGGTTTACAAACATTAATAAAAGAATGGGTCGCTCTGAAGAGCTCAGTGAATTCAAGTGTGGTGTTGTCATAGGATGCCACCTTTGCAATGAGTCAGTTTGTGAAATTTCTTCCCAGCTGGATGTTTGACGCTCCACTGGCAGCACTGCAAACTGGAAGAAGACGGGATCTGAAACTCATGACCACACACATAAAGTAAGAAAAAGCAGCTGAGTGCGTTGCAACCCAATAATTTATGCCTTTATCTATATTTTATTAGAGAAAAAGGCTTAAATCCAGTAGGGAAGCTATTCTAATTTCATTGTATTTTTATTTTGGAAGTGTTTTGTAAGTTATTCTAATTTATGCAGTTGCCAAGAGAGAATTGTCCAAAGTGGTGATGTCATTGGTATGCGCAAGTGGGGAATATCCTAGTTCATATTGGCGTGAGCATTCTGTGTTTTTTGCAAACTCCAGCGCTGAACTGGGAATAATAAAGTTGCCAAAAGGAGGACAGAATTGTGTCTCTTTGGGAGGGCAACAAGTGCTGGGGTGTGGAGTGCGTAAATGTAGCCAACGCTCTGTTGACTCTATAACTGCAGAGATCCAAACTTCCTCTGGCATAAAAACTCTGTCCCGGGAGCTTCATGGAGTGGGCTTCCATGGCCAGGCAGCTGCATGCAAGCCTCACATCACCAAGCACAATGCCAAGCGTCGGATGTAGTGGTGTAAAGCGCGTCGCCACTGGTCTCCACAGCAGAGGAAACATGTTCTCAATCACATTTCTCTGTCTGGCAGTCTGATGGATGAGTCTGAGTTTGTCAGATGCCAGGAGAACATTATCTGACTGACTGTCAACTGTAAAGTGTGGTAGAGGAGGGATAACATATGGGGTTGCTTTTCAGGGGTTGGGCTAGGCCCCTTAGGTCCAGTGAAGGGAACTCTTAATGCATCAGCATGCCAAAACATTTTAGACAATTGTATGCTTCCAACTTGTTGGAACAGCTTGGGGAAGACCCTTTTCTGTTCCAGCATGACTGTGTCCCAGTGCACAAAGCAAGGTCCATAAAGACATGGTTGGGTGGGTTTTGTGTGGAAGAACTTGACTGGCCCACACAGAGCCCTGACCTCAACCCCATCAGACACCTTTGGTATGAACAAGAACAAAGATTGTGAGCGAGGTCTTCACGTCTAACAACTGTGCCTGACCTCACAAATTCTCTTCTGAATGAATAGGCAAAAAATTCTACAGATACATTAAAAAATCTTATGGAAAGCTTTTCCAGAAGAGTGGCAGCTGTTATGTAGCTGCAAAGGGGGAATCAATTCCATATGGATGCCATGAACAGGATGGCATGGAAATTCCTGTAAGTGTAATGGCCAGGTGTCCCAGTACTTTTGTCCATATGGTACAGACAGACAGACAAAAAGACAGGCAGACAGACAGATAGATAGATAGCCAAAAAGGGATATAAAAGCCATAAGGAAAGGTGATTAAGTAAAATAGGACAAGCAAGGCTAAGGGTATAACACAGGCAGGCCCTTGGGTCAGGAGCGGAAAGTTAATCCACTGCTTCGGGATTGGAATGTAAATCACAAAGCTGGGGAGAATGAGGGAGGGCAGGTGAAGGGGACAAGCGAGGGGGGGTGTCGGTTTATCATACCTTCACTTATGCAGTTAAAGGGGGGATGTGACCGGCGAAGGGGATCAAGCATGCATGCATGCAGAGGGGCTTGTCATGTGTTCATTACCATGACAAATGTTCTGTCATCTGCAGAAACATCCTGTGTTAGAGGCCCAATCATTTCCATGAAAATGGAACAGATATGAAACATATCTGTCTGTAAGACACAGTTACCATGCACACTCTGTAGAATAATTTAGATTATAGTTTCTCCTAAAACAATGTAATGTGGATCTATGAAATGGCGTTGTGACAATTTTAACTTCTATATTAATTTGCTTGTAATATGTAACTGTCTGCTTTATTTAGTATAATGGCAATACTGATTTTGCCAAGGATGCTTCAAGGTTTCTTATACAACTTATAGGACAGGATGGGGCAGGTTATTGAAACGTCTATTAGGGATAAATACAGATTTACTGTATGTCCAACCCTGACCTGGACAAATTTTCTTTCACAGCTAACCTTTTCCAGAGACAGCATATTTAACCATTGAATTTATAATAGCCCCCTAATTAAATGCAGACATTTTTCTATTAAAAGTGACATCTTGTCAATTACAATCCTTGTAAAGAAAGTCATTGCATTTTCTGTGAGAAGAAAGGTCAATAACTTCATGTAATGAGTAATTGACTCAAGGTGGTATGGCACATACTCTGCACTGATCAAGTTTCAAATGTGATTTATTTCCATGTGATTGTCTACCTATCATTACTAATGTGTCATAAAAATGGCTCTGATTGAAGTCGCACTGCTAGGGTCAATACATCAAGAAAAAGGAAAAGATGAAAATTGAGTTTTAATGGAGAGGTAAAGAGAACTGAGGTCTATACATTTAAGATTTCACAAATGGAAAGATAAGGACTAGTGAGTTGTGAATGAGAGACATTTGAATGAAAATGACCATGGTGAAGACATGACACGCAATGTAGATGCTATAGATGAATTACTGGATCAGTGGTCCTCCAATACAGGAATTAAGGCAAGTGGTAGTAGTAAGTGATTTAAAGTCAGAGATACTTTGGCAAACTATAATAATAATAATAATAATAATAATAATAATAAGAAGAAGAAGAAGAAGAAGAAGAAGAAAATGCTAATATTATTATTGTTCTTGTTTGTTGTTTTTGTTGTGTCTTAGTTGCAACTCATGGTTTGTGAAATTACAGTTTATTTGAAAATCTGATGTATTCCTGTATTCACTGTATCTTATACCTTGCTTTTTTGTAATGCAGATTGCTATTTTTGTTCTTTTTATATCCTTGGTGTTCCTTTCTGACCTATGACCAGAAAAGCACGAATGCCTCGAGGGAGGAATTTATTAAAGACCATTAAGTAGGTGAGATTTGGTATTGATGCATTTCGGAGAGGAAGGAGCCCCGGTCTATTAAATTCTACATTCATGAGATATTACAATAATTTTAAATAATAAATAATTATACGAATTTGTCTTAAGCAGCATATATTTATATTAAAATAAACATTTGTCACATATTCTGTATATTTACCCATTTGATTTTAACTCGATCATTTAAACGCACTGGCCATATATTGTATTATCTCCCTAGAAAATAAAAGAGCTTCCAAAAATATCTAACATCACTGGGTTGGTAATTATGTTCTTTGCTGTCATTAGTATTGCTTGGACACACGGGACACACAGCTCTCTGAGAAGACGTCAAATGAAGAAGAACATGCAGCATCGATGTGGCCGGAACCAGCACAGACGTGTTAATTTCTTAAGAGCCTGTTCACTTAAATGGCTTTGCAATTAATGTCTGTAGGCTATGATTCATTTATTTTGACAGGAATTGTATTTACTTGGAAAGCCTTCCAATACACCAATGAGCACTTATAAATACATATGATTATGAAGGGACTTAAGTTTTTAGGGCTCCCAAAATAGCATGTGCATGAATATAAGCTTCACGTCTAGGGAGATATGAGCACTATGGGAAGATTGATGGTACTACATTGTAGAATTTAAAGTTCTGTGAAATGGAATCACAGCAAGAGCTTGTAGTAAATTTCTACATTCCCCACCAACAAATCCTTCAAGAGAAGGAATGGGATATTGCTTCTTGGAGTCAGCATTATATCGTGTCATTTGAGACATAATCTGCTTCACATAGCTCTTCAGTGGCGCATCTCTAGTGAGTTTCTGACGCAAATAAGTCCATTGATCCAGTTTTTCAGTTTAAAATTTGTTAAAGCTTTCTTAATGTTTTGTAAAATTTGTACAGAAATCCAAACTTGACTTTCAAGATTCAAGATTCAATTCCTTATTGTTGTTAAGCGTGACAGTACACTGACTTTGGGATTGCAGCTCCTGAGTGGGACAAACAAAACACAAGACAGGACAAGACATATGAAATTTAACAACATGTACAAAATTTGGAATAGTCAGTAAATATGTGCAAATCAATGACAATGTGCAAAGTACAATGGATAGATAGTATATGACAATTGGTGGAGGTTAGGGTGTCAGTCCTTTGTGTGAGTCCTATAGTGTCTGGTTCAGCATGGTTACCATATTGGGGTAAAAACTGTTTATAAGTCTGGTAGTGTGGGCTTTTACTGCCTTGTACTTTCTACTCAGATGATAGCAGCTTGAACAAATGATGTCTAGGGTGTGATGCATTGTATGGGTGCAGAGGGCACAAAAGAGTGGGCTGGACACACAGCCCTGGGGGGCACTGGTGGTGAGCGTAAGGCTAAATGAATGGTGGGGGCCCAGTTTCACTATCTGGGGAAGGTTGGTTAGGAAATCATAGACCCATGCACAGATGGGTTGGCTAAGACCCAGCCCAACTACCCTGCTGCATGACCCTGGGTGTTCAAGGTGGGTGGTACGCGTGGAGAACTATGCTGGATGCGTTAAGTCTGTAGGCATATTGGTGCTTGTCCTGGGCGTTTGGAGCTGTGGATTTGATGTGTGAGACTACTAGCCGCTCCAAGCATTTCGTAGTAATGGGATGAGTTCAACAGGTCAGAAGTCTTTCACTTCACTGCCAGTTGGGTGTTTGGGGACTGGAATGATAATGGCAGATATGAGATGAGGGGGGGGACAGTTCTCAGTTATAGGGAGAAGTTGAAGATCAATGTGAATACTGCTGTTTGTTGTTCTGCCCAGTCCCTGAGATCTCACGCTGGTATTCTTTCAGCTTTTTCCACTAGCACACAGGAACTAAGTTGTACTCGAGCTGTACCATGAAAAGAGCCTAGTTACAGCACGGCTCTGGCTCACTTCAGTTTTCTAGGGAGGGTCGGCTGGGTAAAGATGTTGCCTAAAACACACTCATTTACTGTTCACACAGTCTAAGTAATAATTTCTGCTTGGAAGTCTGAGAAACAGTGTCTAGTGTTAGCATTAACTGCTAGTGGAATTAACATTTGGTTGTGTGAACTTGCATTATGAATCTATTCTAGTCAGCTGTTCTATGACACTTTCTTAACTAGGTGGTTGGAAATTTCCAAGTTCTGATATAATTGGTTATGCATCAATATATCACATAATGTGATACTACTAAAAGTAAATAATAGGGATTTAATGATAAACATTAAAAATACCTGGAAACTATTGTCGGACTGTTTCAATATCAACTGAAATATCAGTGAAATATTTCACTCGTACAAATTCCATCTCAAAAAATACATACTAAAAAGATAATTGTATGCAGATTGTGAGGGGATGTCATGAAGTAACGTGGAGTGCAGGTTGTCTTTCTGCAGAAATGGTTGAGGCTTAAAAGAAAACTTGCTCAAAATAATAAAATTTGATTTTACAGCTTATGTGGTGTAATAAGGTCAGACAATTTACAAAGGAAGGTCAGCTTGTGGCATGTCTCTGGTATGCGGTTCTTGGTGGCAGTGGAAAAGTCCTATTACATTGTGAGACTTCAAACAAGAGCTGAGTTCTTGCCAGAGAGTGGGGGTAAGGGTGGGGGCTCTCTGGACCTACTGTCAAAAAAGCCACAAAATGTGCTATGGTCATTTGCAAGTTGAATATTACTGCTTGGGGAGGGAGGGTTCTCACTTGTGTAGGTGGTGAGGCGTTGGATGCCATACCCATCTTGTCAGGGGTAACCTTTTTTAAAGTTACCTTCAATCCTTTGCTTCAACATAGCTTTGGAGTTCTTAATGCCTGTGTTCAGGTTGCATGTAACAGGATTTGTCTCAGTATTGCCTTCTTCATTCAATCATCTCCCCATTTGGCCAGCAAATGTCACTGGCTACCCTGCCTCCCATTGTTTTCCAGGTCTGTTCTCTCACTATTGTGTTTCCCTGCTCCCTGGGCAACTGTGTGGCTAAATGAGCTAAGAAGAATGGGCTGAGAACTGAGCTCCCCTACCATCATGGTTGTTGGTTGAGTTTTACTTTTCCCCATTGTTAGCTCTTCCATTCATGTAACTTCTCTTTTGATCTTTTTTTTTGTATTTGTTTCTGGTTATCTTTGTGTCTAACTAGTTTTGGTATTTTAGCTATGTTCCCTGTAACCCCTACTGTATGTTGCCCTAGTCCCTAATGTTTGATTGTGATTACTCTCACCTGTTCCTTGTTGCCCCTAGTCTTTCATTTTGTGGCAGATTAGTTATAGCCCAGATCTGTCCTCTGTTAACTTATCATATGTTTATAACTGCCTGCTTCTCTATTCCCCTCTATTCCCTAGTCAATCATTGTATGTTGTGATTCCTGCTTCACTGCATTAGATTCCTGTATTGCTGTGTTTGTATTTATGTGTGGTCTGAGTTGCTGCTCCTTTATTTTTTGATTTCTCCAACCACAATGTGTCTCCACTAGTCCTCTGAAAGCTGTGTCATGGGCCCTCAGCATGTCTTGGACATCTTTGGTTTAAATATCTTTAATGATTTTAAGGGTATTAATCTTTTAATCCACTGTGACTGTTTTGCAATGTACAGTGATTGTCTTTAAAATGAAGATGCCCCGTGGAGATGAGGGAGTGTGGTTGATTATCTGTTGATCAAAAGCAAGATATTCCTCCGTGAGGCTGTTCAACAGGGGCAACTTTTCTCATTCACACATCTTTTGCATGTTTAGTCAGATAAAACAGTCACTCTGCTGCTCCTTATCCTCAAACTTACGCCGCACATTTGAACTTGTCTATGCAAAACAAGCATACAAATGCAAGCAATCTATAAATATTATGCAACCACATGTCTTCAATCAATGTGGATGTTTTGTCTTCTGAGATCCAGACCATTAGTCATACATGTTTACATCATTGATTCTAACGCATAAATGTGGGTTGATTCCAAACATGACATTGATTTACCTTAGATTTCACCGTTAGATTATGGGTTGTAAACTACAGACCATTTAAACTGAATTTCCATCCATTTGAGTCATAATTTTAAACAGCAAACACAAGCAGTTGCCTTGCATCAACTTCTGCCTTTCAAAAATCTCTCTCTCTCTCTCTTATATATATATACATACACACACACACACACACACACACACACACACACACACACACACACACACACACATATATATATCATCCTTATCTTAGTTTGCCCTTACTTAAAGGGTCTATAATGAAAATACAAAAGATGTCATGGGCTGGCATATAGCAATTGATATACATTATCAAATCTTTCAAGTGATATGACATCCGCTCACCTTTCCCTGATTGTCATGCATGTAGCTGTACTGTATATTGACTAAGGAGCTGGTCTTTATGCATGAAACATGCAGGTTCAAGTCCCAGGTGTTAATCTGCCCTTATAATTGTGGTTAATGTGGCAGTGAACTCAGACCTCTTCAGTAAATATTCATCTGTGCAAAGGGTTACAGTGCCAGATTGTAAGCTTTATAAATCATTATACTGAATTTTTTGTTTGTGAGTGCATGTCCATGTGGATTGCTTTCATCAGTTTATATTGAAACTGTAATTCAGACAGCTGTCAGTGCCGTATATGTATTGGATGGAAGCGAGAGATTGCTGTATTCACTGCTTAAAAATTACAGGCTTCACATAATAAGCACTTTTATAGAGTACATTTACAAATCATTAATAAGATTTGCTCTCTAAGGCATATGATTTTACAATCCAAAAATTATGAACCACACAGGGCAAACATTTACATGTATAAATGGCTTGAAAATATGTGCATATGTTTAGATGTTTATGTTAAATGGATTGTGGGATTTGTAGGAAAAAAGCTGCACTTGTACTTGAACGAACTCTTGTGAAGCATTATCTGTGTCACTTGCAGATTCCTTGTGTCAAAAGCTTCAGCTAAATAAATTAATGTAAATGTGAAAATCGCCAAGGCCAAAGAACTTACCACCGTTGATCATCCCCATACTGTGTCTTGCTAGCTTGTTGTGGTTTTGGAAGAATCTCCAAGATTTATTTTCTTTTCCCCCACAGAACATTTAATCATTATACTGAACAATCCAGTGGTATCTTACACGTTACACCCCATCTATGTCCGGTGGTACAGGCATTCTGAAAATTCTACTGAACATTACTTGAGACTTTAACAAAGAGCAGAATGAGATAAGAAATGCTGCTTAGTACCATATTATTAGCTAAAAATCTTTTAAAGACATTTAATAATGAGCATTTTACAACATCAGGCAAAGCTTATATTAGGTTTTATTGATGCAGTAAAAATCTAATTATTAACACAATTGATCATCAAAATATTATTATAAGTCCAGAAATAGTGCCTGTTATATGTACTGCAGAACTCAAAAAGCAGATGAATGTAATTAGAGCGCACTACAGATAACACAGACAGTTGACAACTGACTTGACTCTTCTGTCATTTTAAAAGCACAATTAATATCAATGGCCAAATGTGCAATGCTTTCTTATTGTTTCTGTTTTGTAATCTGTCGACAAAAAAAATCCAGCTAGATTGTAAAGACATTAGACACCTCACCCCGTTTCATTTACATTTTATAAGTGTGTTAACTTGCAAAAGAATGTTTTGATTATTAATATTCATTGATATATGATTCCCCCCCCACACACAATTTACACTCAGAAACAGGGGTGGCCAGGTATCAGCAACACATTCCTTGCCAGCAGAGTTAAAAAGCAAAGCACATTGATTAGTTTAAACAAGGTTATCGTGGTAATACTGGACTTAGGAGAGTCCACACAAACACCTGAGATACTCAGGCCATCTCTGCATTCACAGTATTTTCCCCATTTGCACAAATGGTGAGTGGTAGATTGTTTATTTATTTTCATCTGTTCATTTTCTTCCAGATTTGTTTCCTCAGTAGGCAAGATAGTAAAATATTCCATAGTTTTAATGTCTACAAATGTTTAACAGGGAAGTGTTAGGTCTGCCTGCATTCTTTGATGGGAGCTGCATGTTTAATTCTCAGTGAAGTGTGAAGGCTGACAGTCTAAGTGCTTTTGACAGCTCCCAGCAGGTGAAAGTTTAGAGAGCTGTAGGGATACAGATTTCAACAGATTTAATGAGGATCGTGGTAAATTTCTGCTATATGGAGCTCAGCACTCCACCCCTACACTCACCCTGGCCACTTCCAGGCCTTTCAAGTCCCTGTAAATTTTAGAATTGTTTGCAGTTTCTGAAAAAGCTGCTGACACTTATGTGCTAAGCTGGGCACCTTCTTTCCAATTGAGATATTATTCTAAATCATTACTAATACTTTAAAGTGAATAAAACTCCAAGGGTTTCTCTTGCTGTCTTGTTCCATGTCTGATCCGGATATAAAATGGTTAATGTCATATCTGCCATCATTTGCACTTTATAGTTTTGTGTGTTTAGTCCAGTAGCACAAAGCCATGATTATAACAATATTTCATTTAAGAACCAGCAACACTGACTTGCTAATTATGTCTAGAAATGAATCATCAATTATTTTTAGTGCTACCAATATTTATATGGTAATACGCAGTTACTATGTCAACGCAAATGAAATAATACTCTCCAAGTCAGAAATATCTGTTGCTGTTCTGAATAACTCGATCCATATTCCAAGTCCTTATCCTGATCAGGGAGACCTGGAGCCTTGTCCACACAACATCAGATTGGGGCACACCCTGGATGGGTACGCACACCATGACAAATTTAGAAATACCAATTAGCTTTGCTACACGTCTCTGGACTACAGGAGGAAACTGGAGCACCCAGAGAAAGCCCACTTGATATGGGGAGAACATGAAACCCCCACAAAGCAGAGCTGAGATTTGAACCCTCAATCTTGGAGGGGAGGAAAACAGCGCCACCCACTGGGCTACCTCATTACCCTGCCACTGAACAGCTCCTGCCCACATTTGTAAAACGATTGTTATATTTAAAGCTACTCATAATAAACCATAATGAAAATACTTGAAACTGCCAGTATAATTTCATTAATTTCAATAGCACATGTCTCGTCATATTCTATTAAATGCATAGTCAGGATTTTTATGGTATATTTATGACCACATATACAATGACATTGTAACGGCTTTTATGTGTGCCTCTTCGTTAGATGGCTTACCCATCAGTAGAGCCGAAGTTTGGACTCCCTGGCTGTTACTAAGTGGTGCAATGGAGATGGCAGATGAAACACAGAGAACTTGCAGCGTTAACTTGCAGTGTACAGTAATATTGCCGTGGCCCGTCTCTTTAATGCCAAATAGAGCTTTGTCTACAAGCTACATTTAGTTTATACGACCCAAAAGGACAATTCATTGATACCACCTAAATAATTTATTAAATAATAATGAATATTACTAATACATGTTACCAGAACATATAGTGAGCTGTATTTTGGACAGTAAACAGATACTGGCAGGAATGTGAGTGTGTTGTGCCACGCTCCTGGACCTTGTCGCACTGTACAGATTTATCGAAAGCACTTAAGTTCAGAGCCTTGAAGTGAACCACATATGAAGTGGGGATTGATGGGTGATGTATTATCAGAAGCTGTATCTGTATTGCTCCAATTTATCCACTGCTTGCTATCTTCGAAACATCCTCCCCATTAACCTTAGATGACGACAGTGAGTGAATGTGTGGCATTTTGCCAAAGTGTGTTGCTCTTCCTCCAGATTACCTTTGCTGCCAGTTACCTTCACCAGCCCCTCTTACAGAGCTATTACTGGTCAGCTGCCAAAGACATGCAAAGTCTGCCTAGCTGGACACTTGGAATTTCTATGTCCAAACAACCATGATCTTCCTACCCCCTCCAGAGAATTTCAGCTTAAATTCACATGCAACAAGTATAATTTTCCTATATCTTTTTTCTCATGTGCTTGTCTCTCACAGTCAACCACACTCTTCCTCCTGTATAAAAGCACATTTCTTCAAAACACAAAACTGACACTTCCCTGGGGATTTTCATAGAGGGGACATATCAGTTTTGCATACTAGTGAAAAAAAATATTTTCTAAATACGCATACGAAAGAACATGACAAAAAGACACAAGGAAAGCTCAATAATCCAGCGCAAATCTCAAGCTCTGCTGTTATTACTGCCAACAGGGATGCCAACCAGAATTACTCTACTAAAAATATCCAGCTTTTTATTAATATACCCTTGAAAGGTATAGGCAAATTCTAAAGAAACAGACAAACGAATATGTACATTGACAAACCAATCAATAAATCAGTATTTCCATCAAGCAACCACTCGATTGGCCCACCGTCAGGCCATAAACATAAAAAATAATGCTCATGGCAAAAGTAGTTAGGAAACCATTGACATCGTTAGGCCCGATCCATCAGGGCTATAGCCCTGAGTATTTTAACCCAATCATGTAAACTTGACTTAGTCCCTGATTTATTTCAATAGCTAGAAACGCCACTGCTGGGCACCATTCGTTCTGCAAATCTCCTAGCTCACCACCACAAACAACACGATCTTCCCAAGTAAGAGACTTATTCATAAACATGCATGCAGGATGATAAAAGACATGCCCACTGTTTTGAAAATGAATAATGTAAAAAAAAAATCTGTCCCTTACCTTTTTACCAGTGGTATTAAAACATTTCAATCCATTTGAAGCGACAACATAAGGTGTGCATTTCCTTGCACCTTTTTTTTTGTATTTTCATACGTCTAATATTTCAAAACTAAGAATCAGGACCAAACAGAACTCAATAAACAATTTGGGTACCTGGCAACCGCTACAGAGCAAAAGATGGCGTGTTGCTTATCTGTGCATTGATATGGGGCTTAGTGATTTCCACCATTATTACTGAAGCATAAAGGTAGCGCAGGCTGCATCTGGTTTGACTGGGTTCCAGCTGCTGAATATGACAGGGAAGTCAGAGAGTAGATTAGCACAGTTTGGAGTAATAAAAGAAGTAATCCCACAGAATCCATGCAAACAGTTGTTCCGCCAGCCTTAATAATATATTTGGCTCTTCCATGGAGTGTTTCTAGATACTACACACCATCTGCTGCTGCATATTTTTTTTATTTAAAAATTGTATCACACTTATGGTTTCACATATAATTGTCTGCTATTCTGCTGACAGTCACCGTCATTCAAATGTTACCAAACCATGTTGAGAGCTGCTGCACATGCACGACGGCCATTGTCGACTAAAAATGAAAAAAAAAAATAATGGTAATGCCTCCGTAATAGGTAGTGAAATAATGCTTTGCTGGAAATGCGGTAGGTCACACTAAAGCAACTTACATTTGTTCACTTGTACAGAACTTTTTATCGTCTAGCATCTCAGTATTGTTTACGCAATAGTTTCAATGATCGCTCGCTCAACAGATTTTCTTCTGCGGCTATACCTCAAGATGGCGAAAATGTATTTGCAAAATGAAAGCCATCATTAACATGCCTGGTCGCATCCCTGTCATCTTGGGTAAATTAATCTGTAGATAACAGGCATCCAGTTGACACCAGCAGTTTCATTCCTCAGCTAACATCTGGTGCTCAGGGAACCTGAGACAAATGCATTTGTGAGAGCTGTAAGAGTGGCTCATGTATGTCTTCATGATGTTAATCCAAAATGAGATTAGCGTGGAGTCCTGCACAGGACAGAAGAACAACTGGAGCATGCTTTCATAAAACAGCCCGATGTGATAAAATTATGGATTTCACACTTATTTCCAAGAGATGAGAATTCCGTGCTGTGCTTTCCAAATCAGTTTTTCTATTTATTTTAATGTTCTGTCATTTTCTGTGACACCTTCCTGGGGATATCATACACAAAGCTGAACATAATTCAAATCATAAAATACATGTACAGGGCTCAGGATCTGCCTGGAAGCACAAGATTTCCTTTAAGTCTCATTTTACAAACAGTGATGCATCAGAAACTCAAACCAAAAAGAATATGAAGACATAATAATAGTTAAGAAATGATAATTTAATAAAAGTAGTATAGAGTTTACCTTATTTTGAATTTAATATACCTTTCAAATGCTTATGGGATATATATCCATCCATAGATCCATCTATCCATCCATCCATCAATCACTTATTCTGGCCTGGGTAGCAGAGATTTTGAATCTATATTGTTCTTGCTTTCTTTGGCTAATACCTGTGCAACCCTTGCAATATAGTATGAGAATATTCTTTTATCATTTTTCATTAGACCTTGCAAAAATTCAACACGTTACAAACACCAAGGTTAAAATGAAATGTCACAGCCAAGACCCAGAGCACTCAGTTAAAACATGCTTATCAACTTTCACAACCAACAGAGACCCCAGACAGAGAGCCTTGAACCTGGCTGTCCATCCCGCAAGCCAGGATTTCTGCCTGCTGGTTCCTGAGACTACTGGGCAACATGTTGCAGGAAACAGGTAATCAAAGGGGCTTTGGGCTGCTGAATGGATGGTCGGCTTTAGGATGACTTGTACAGGAGGTCGACTCGAGAGCAGAACACTGGAAAAGCAGGAACTGCTACTTCAACATGGGAACCATGAAGCGGGGTTGAAATACAAAAAGGCAGTGCAACAGACTAAAGGGGAGCTTAATATCTGTTTGAAACAAGTATCTGGTACAAATAATTTGGTCTTTCTGAAGCCAACTGCCATCAGATCATTACTGACATTATCCGTGCTGTTTCTTTCTGTTTGCAGGGAAACAACAACACTCATTGGACTGTTTACTGTCCCTCCTACATAAATGTTAACTACACAATATTCTCCTTGCCAGATACCAGTGTATGTATGAGTGCTCCAGAATCCCTGAGTGATCATTTTGTGTTTTATCTAAATTATATACAGAAGCACCCTATTGCATATGTAAATTCTTGGGTGTTTTATTTTATCAGTTCTAAAAACCCTTGGTTTGTTGCACAGATCTGCCTTGCTCCCATAGCCCCCTAGATAGGCTCCTTAGTAAAACAAAAGGTAACAGAAAATGGATGGATAATTGGATGGATGTATGGATACTGCATGCATCAACTATACATAAATTCACATTTAGATGCACATATGCATGGGCGGTACCTATATTTTTTATAATGTTACAACATTATACTGCAGTATATTATGGTATTCCAATGGTATTGTGGGTACTATGTAACATGTATAACTTTGGCCCCTTTCATATATAGATTATATATGTTTCATATATGATCTTATATGATGCTGGTCATCACAATTATATATGGCCAAATATGGATTGTATATGTATTCTTCGTGCAACATACTCAATTTAGATGGTCAGTACAAAACAAATAAGAGTCAGAGGCATTTTTACGAGAATTTTAACATGGGAATATTCACAAAATTGCAAATTTCCCAGTTAAACTACACCCACATCCAGTATGAAGCCCCATTCGTTATGGATATGGATTCAAGTAATTTTTTTAGTGAACAGACAGTCCTGTGCTTTCTCACCCCTACAACAAACTTCAGACAAAATGCAATCTGCACTGCACACCAGCTAAGGAATTCCAGCTAACCATGACCATAAACTTAAGATGCCAGCAAACCAAAGCCGTGAAACTCGAAACAAGATCCTGGAAACCAGAACCACACATGTGGTGATGATGCCTGAAAAACTGACCAGTAAAGGGAGATAAAACGCAAACAAGCTAACCGCCACAAAATTAGAAACTAGGCTCCAAACCAAGCGCTAAGCCACAGCCTCAGTGAGCCGTGATGACTGAGCACTGAGCCATGCATAGTGAAGCTCACTGAGCCAACTACCTCTGGCTTACAGCAAGATGAAACACACTGAATAACCTGTTTAAAGAAGAGTTCAGGCATAAGAGTGGGGATATTACTTGTTTTAGCATAATATACACTCACCTAAAAGATTATTAGGAACACCATACTAATATGGTGTTTGACCCCCTTTTGCCTTCAGAACTGCCTTAATTCTATGTGGCATTGATTCAACAAGGTGCTGAAAGCATTC
>JAABNY020000002.1:23576929-23605560 GCA_015164015.2 Brevimyrus niger | reverse complement strand
TTCCCACTTCTTCTTCTTGCAGCTCTTCTTTGGCGGAGCCTGGGGTACCTCTGGAAATTTCGCCAGAAGACCGTAAGGTAAGCCACAAGCAGTGGCTTCCTGCTTCAACTTGGCTTCCGCAACCCCAGGATTTCATGTGCCTTTTCCGTGAGATGTGCATCTTCAGACAGGGATATCTGTTCCAATATATCCCTCTTCCGGAAGGCAAAGGCTTGCAGTCCAGGGTCGTCCCTCACCTCGGGCTGTTTGAGCCAATGCAGTGCCTCATTAGTGAGACCGAGGAATTGCTCCATAGTCAGGGCAGGCGTCTTTTGTTCGAGTTCTGTCATTATGTTATGACTTACGTGGCACGGACTGCGGAAGCAGGCAAAGGAGAGCAGGACTGGGGTAAAATAAAAGGATTTAATAGGGACACCCAGGGGCATAGGGAACAAACAGCCTTACAATATATATCACTACAATGACAGATCTAGGAAAACAAACTCTAACATGGACTTACACCGAACTAACGAAGACAACTCAAAACAGCTGGTAACCACTGGGAATCCACATGAGGTTAATGAGAGGGGCGTAGCGTGGCACAGGAGGATCGGCATGATCAGAGTGTGACAGTCCAGAAATTCTTAAATATTCTTAAAACTGAAACATGCATAATTTTTTAAATAATTAGTAATGCATATAATGTCTTTACCTGACGGGTACTTTTAAACGTGACATATTATGTTTAAACATGACATATCAACAAGGCGTACTGTCTCTGCTTGATTTGGGTAAAAAGTTTTATTTTTCAAAAGAAAATCTGATGCCTTTGACATATGTGATGTTAACTCCTTTTATCACTGGAGAACAATAATTAAAATTGAGCGTTTTGTAATTAACTTGTGATAGGTTAATGCAATCAATAATGCTTGTCTTTTTTGTCTGAAATACATGAAAAATGCCAGATGCCATTAAAGTGTTTCTGATGACATGAAAAAAGATTAAGAATGTCACAACTCTATGCAACTTGGCTACAGGAGTCACCTGACATGAAAATACAATAAAACGATAATTTAATTCCATTCCAAAGTACGAATATGGCTCAAAAGTAACACTGTCTGTAGTAATTACTTCTTGGGTGATAAACTATTCATCCATCCATTTTCCAAACCGTTTCTCCCACATACTGAGTGATTTTGGGGTCATTGAGACACCGCAGGGGGTCCGGAGCCTACCCTGGAAGCTACGGGCACGAGGCAGGGAACAACCCAGGACGGGAGACCAGCCCATCACAGGGCACGCTCACACACCATTCACTCACAAATGCGCACCTATGGGCAATATAGTAACTCCAATTAGCCTCAGCATGTGTTTGGACTTTGAGGGGAAACCAGAGTACCTAGAGGAAACCCCACAAAGACACAAGGAGAACATGCAAAGTCCAACACATGGAACAAAGGTGGAGACTCAAAATTTGGTCCCCGAAGTGTGAGGCAACAGTGCTAGTAAATAAATAAATAAATAATAATAATAATAATAATAAAATAATAAATAAATAAATAAATGCTGTGATAATAATCATCATCATCATCATCACCATGATCTGAAACTGTCCGGATGGTAAGCGATTTAAATAAAACACAAAATGATTCTGAAACATGATTTTATAAAAAACACAAGCAAACATCTTATCTATGCTTTTACTTTTTGCTATTGCTGCTGAGGTCTTCTTTGAGGAATAATTGTTATTATACGGTATTCATCCAGCCATATTTCCACTACAGTTGTAATGCCTCCCTCAGGATGAGATACTTGCAGTAGATGTAAAGCACTTTATGTACATGTTTCAGCTTCCTACTTTGCATAATCTTTGCAAATGTATGTAAACCAGAATTTTTTTTTTTTCCATTCATTTTTCACTTCCCAAATCTGAAAATGCCTTGCACATTTGCCTTCCTCATAATGCGTGTAATCAAATTAAAAAGAAAAAACTGTTTTATAGAATTTGATTTTAATTATTAATCTCTTTATTACCTTTTGATATGCTGGATTACATCTACAAACTAAAGGTGACTTTCATAGATAGTTTGCACCGCCTGCTCCCAACACATAAGCCTCTTTGCCATTGTCATAATGACAAATACTTTAAAAATACCTGAAAAGCTTGACAGTGAATCCCAAAAGTGGATAATAAATGGCACAAATTTAATATTTTTTCAACTTGAAATCTCTTCTGAACAGACACACCGTGCAGTATTCGATTAATTCAATTAAACCTTGTGTCTGTGCTTTTTTGTAACGGAAATAATTTTAAAATAATTACATGCACTAAATACCATGTTTTTCCCCCTCCAAATAACTAATTAATCCTATTTGCAAAACATTAATCCTACCTTCAAGATACCTTTGGGAATATGGATCCACCTTTTGGCAGCCTCTGCTGCTTTGTTCATTTTAAGTCTTATCTTATAAAACACAATATTTTATTTGTAGGAATTCAGAAATTGTAGGTGATGGCTTGTTTGTGTAAGTTCCACCTTGGTAAAAGGCAACGGACATGGTGCAATGTCAAAGTCTGGAGTTTACAGGAAAGAAAGTCTTTGGTGATTGCTTGGCAATCATCACTATTGAAAGAACTGTAAGGGATTCTGTAAGGGATATTTAAAGTTATTAATATTGTATTATAAGATATAGTTTTGAAGTATACAAAATATTTGATGTTTTGAATTAATTGGTAATGAATGCAATGTTGTATACAATATTTGTGTATATATATATAAATAATACATAAATAATAAATACATATTGCCTGATCTGCTCATTTACCTTACCATACCAAAACAGGACTCTGTTAGGCTAATAACAATGCAGTGTTAGTTTCTTTCTGCTTCTCCTGGTGGGAGTTGTTGTGGCAGCCTGCCGAGCAGGTCAGGCCCAGCATCTTTCTCCATAGGCACAGATTGTAGCTTGTTCTGGGATATTACTTGAATGTTCCCAAGTCAGACATAATCCTTCCAACATGTAGTGGGTCTGCCCCAGGGCCTCCACACAGTAGGACATGCTCATAACAACTCCTTTAGGAGCCTTACAGGTTACCCAAACAACCTAAGCTTGCTCACCTCGATCAGAAGGAGCACCAGATCTATTTCATGGTCCCTTGGATCACTGAATTACTCACACTGTCATGGAGAGTGTGTTCAGGAACCATGCAGAGAAACCTCATTTTGGTGTTTTGTACTTGTAACCTTCTTTCCTATGCTCATAACCCACAACTCATGATCACAGGTGAATATCATGACATCGGTTGATCAGTAAACCATGAGTCTTATCTCACAACTCCTACATTATCACCATAAACCTCCCTAGTTGCCGCAAAACTGCAAGAACCAAACCCAGAAATCTAATGTTCCCTCTTGAAAATCAGAAACAGGAGTGTAATAAAATGCATCCGCAATGGAAGTTAAAACCCAACATTAGAATGTGGTTACAACTGCATTAATACAGGGAGCTAGTAGTATGCAGTAGCAGCCCAAATACCCCATATTCCACAGCAGGTTCAGGGGCCCAGGCTCATAGGCCATGTCTACTGCTCCTAACTCCTAACCTCTTTTAACTGTACCTTTCACTGCTGAACAGTCTCCCTAGAGCACAGGTGTCAGAGTCCTGCACATTTTTGGGTTTCCCCTCTTTTAACACAAATGATTCAACTTCTTGTGCTAATTACCACATAGCTGTTGAGCTGAATCATTTGTGGTGGAACAGGGAAAGAACTAAGCTACACAGGGCTGTGGCCCTCCAGGACTGCAGTTTGACACCCTCTGCCCTAGAGTTACCTAGTACTTTCCAACTTTGGTTAAACTTGTGCTCCTGAGACATCAAACAGTTTTCCAAAACATGTTTGGGGCCATCCATGGCATCTCCAAATACCTAACATGGATAAGCTTTCACCTCTTCCTACTACAGTCATAACAGGCTGTGGCAACAATTGAGGCCTTAAACATGTTCCATTTAAACTCTGTGTCCCCAAAATCCCTCAGCGTGTGGCAACGTTTCTGCCGTCTTTACCCACAAAGTCTTATCATTAGCCGTCAGCCTAGGGTGTAGCACAGTGTTTCTCGAACCAGCCAAGACCCCAAGACAGTCCACCTGTTTGCTCTCTCCCACCTCTCAGGGAATTACAAGAAAGAAAAAACGTGGACCATCTGGGGGTTCCTGAGGACTGGCTTTAGGTACAGCACACTACTCTACTGTAGCACTCTGTACATATATGAACATCGTTTGGACATGGTGTTCGTCATGAACAATAGTGGCCTGCACAGGTCACTTCACTACTCAGGTTTACATCTACAGTAGAAAGCCACTCTCTCCAATCACACCACTCCAGGCACTGAAGTCTCTCAGTAGATCCACAAAAATCTATAAATTGTGCCCTCTTTCTTTAAGAAGGCTGGGTACCCTGAACTGCTATTTATTGCTTTTCCACTTTGCAAGTCACATTTGCAGAGACATCCCTCTTGTGCACCGGAAAAAGTCCAGGGGCCTCATTCATCCAGCTTTACGAACTTTATCATGAAAACATGTGCATGCACTAGAAGAAGAAAAAATGCATGTGTGCAAAGAAATTAAGATTTAACAAACCCTGTGTAGTCACATTTCCCCTCTGAAAAGTTGAAACAATCTTATGAATGTGTAAGTCTGAGAGCTCGCTTGGTTGCCACCCACAAATAACCATAAATGTTCAATGCAAATAAGCTGCATGCTCATATAATATGCAAATCAAGCATTTCTGGTTGCAAAATCCAACAATTTAAATAAAAAACCAAAAAATAGGAACAGTACAAGGTAGGGACATGACAAAATGATATATATGGAACACAAAACACAATAATCATAAACAAGAAATTGTTTAGTAGTACATTTTACAATGATGTATTTATCGCACAATTATATTATTAATTAAGTTTCTAGCACTTTTGCACTATTTTGCACTTTTGGATTACATGCCAAATAACATTTCATTGTTGGAGTACTTGATAATAAATGCTGAATCTTAAAATTGACATTGAATGGTAACTTCACTGCAGTAAATTCCATCACATCTACAAAACGCCCCAAAAAGTGGCCAGATCTTAAGATAGAGAGATAGAAATGACTTGCTGTCCTGTGAGTTATTATGACTGATGTGACTGTAACTATTTGAGCAAACTCACATCTCCACCCTCAAACATACATATGGTATCTATGATAGAGGATGCGCTATTATGCGCTGTTGTCCCAGGGCATTCGGGAGGTATTGATGCGGTACGTGAATCTCAAAATGGACGAATCCTAATGTCAATGTCATATGAGCATTACACACGAACAAAATGGCTTTCGATTGACAATTGAAGATAAATTAGCATGCGCTTTATCGTCTGCATCTACTGCTGTATACTGTTATGTATTTGATACTTTGACTTTGAGGTGCGCTTATTGCAGGGTAGTCAATTGCGGCAATTAAAATTGGGAAAGCTTAACATCACCGAAAATATAGCATTTACGTTTGTTCGCCTACAGCATAGGGAGACATACATTTAATGTAAAACAAACAAAATGAAAAATGCATTACACAGTGCAAACAGTAAACAAATCAGTAAAAAGAATCTTGATGGCCCATGAAAACTCATTCCCTTCTAATCATTCCTTTTATGTAGTTACTAGCAAGAACATGTTTTTATAAGATGATCCAGATAATCTGTCCTATTAAGGATTTTTTTGTTTCTCTCTTGAATGTTGTTGGTTGTCTGATTAAGAATGTAAAAATGTATGATCTGGCTTTTGGATTTACACCTCGTTTCCGTCACAAAACTCTACGATTTCAATAAGGCTGTGTAGACTTTTTGAACATTTACTCTGGATAAATGGCCATGACATGCCCTTCTGGCTAAAACCTTCAGGACTACAAGTTTGCCTTTTTCCTTCCCTTTGTCACTGATGCCCATATCCTATAATGGATATTGGTGTAAGCAGGAGTGGCAGATGAAAATATCAATTTCTGTTTCCTTTTCAAAAAGTTGTGATACATAGCGTGATGTATACTATGTTGGTACGACATTGAAAATTGCCATTAGTCCTTTAGTTGTTTTATGAAATCATAAACCATTGTGGGATTCTGACTGGTTTTATTGGTATTTGTAAAAAGTTAAAAAAAGAAAAATGAAATTCATTATTATTTCAGACCACATTAATGTTCATTTAATATCTGCTGCCGTGTTACATTAAATGAAGGCTATTATCTGGTGTTAGAAGAGAGCTCAATGATGAATGGATGGTGAGACAGGAGATAAAGCTACTCCAGCAGCCCATCTTTTATAATCAGCCTATAACCTTGTTTTCCCAATCTTTTATATAGATATTCAAATGGGCAAAGAGTAGTTTTCTAATATGTGGGAACATGACACTTAGGGTGTACACTCCGCATTGTGTATTTCACTCATTCCTCATTAAATAGTTTTAAGCCTGACTGAACCATTATGAAACTGAAACAGAAACACTGTATACAATTAACAATATAATTCTGTGTTGCTTTTAAGAAGAGCAGATGGTGGCAAAGTTTGATGCTTCACATTTAAACAGCGCATCTCACAATCAGTTTGTATATCATGAAAAAGTCCAGGTAAAATGGTATATTTTGAGTTTAAGTTGATTTACTTGACAATTTGATATCTTGTATGTTATAAAACCAGATGCAAAAGGGTTTTGTAAAACTTGTTTTATTGAATCCAATGTTGGAGAAAGAAATAACAGGTTTACCAAAGGAGGACTCAGATCCACTTAAATTTTTGCAGAAATAAATGGAGAAAAAAAGCTGCCATACCAATCATTTTTTATTTTTCCTGATGTATTTAAATTGAAGGTTATGCCCAAAAGAAATCATATAATGATATGCTAGGAATGACATCACAACATTTACAGCCATATTTGGCAAAGGTAGATTTATACATAATAATGAATTAATGACTATAATATTATAATATGTAAGAAAAATATGTAATAATAAGTAACAAAATGAATACAAAACACACACACACACGGCGATCACCTGACAAATAATATAAACTCTCTACTCTCACCAGTTTAAATTTGATCTTATGCTGCAGTTTACGAGTCCTCATTTTAGAAACCCAGGCTAAATATATCAGAGAGGCTGGCAGATTTATTTGCAATCTGTGGTTATGATGTGCTTGACAGATCTGTTATTTTCTGAACAAGATAGAAAAAATCTAAACGTATATAAATAGACTTCTATCATCTATCTATCTATCTATCTATCTATCTATCTATCTATCTATCTATCTATCTATCTATCTATCTATCTATCTATCTAGCTAGCTAGCTAGCTAGCTGCTGGGGCTCTGCCTGTTCTACTGGAACTCGATCCAGTTGCATAATGTGGTGTTCAGGTCAGAACCCCTTGTTTGCTCAGATCAGAAGTGTTAAATTTTGAATATGAATTATATTCAGATTCAATTTTCGTCTTTCATTGTTAAGGCCACTGAAAAGGTAATGGAAATCAAATCCTCTATGGACGTAAGTGAATAGTAGGGAGGTTATATTGTGACCATAGTATGTGGTAACCTGGCTTTAATCTCTGTAATGAGTAGTCTGAGTAAGAAGTACAGCCAAAGATAGAGATATGTTGAAGATGTCAATGTAATAGTTATCGGCTGATTTGTGCATTTTGTGAGGGTGCAGATAGGGATGCTATTGGGCCAAGGGATTCGCAAGCTCTCAAGACAGTAGATGAGAATGACAGAACTTAGTCAGTGGGAGCAGCAGGGATATTTTTGGCTGAGTATGTGTTGTTTGTTTCTGACATTTCCCTGCACCTGTAGGAAAGCAGAGAAACACAAAACACTGAACACTATATGTGTGTGTGTATTTGTGTATACACACATGCATACATATCTATTGATTTATCTATAACCCCCCCCCCCCCTCATTAACATTTACTGTAGATTTAGAGCCAGGGAATTTACCTGGGCTAAGCCTCTGTATCTATGATCAGAAGGTCGCCAGTTCAATCCCAGCCTCAGAACATCTTGAACGAGACCCTTAAGCTCCCCCAGCTTCCTGGGCGTCGCAACAGATGACCAGATTGGGGGAGGTGCAAAGAGAATTTTCCCACAGGGATCAATACAATATGAATTATTATAATTATTTCTGTTAATTATACTCGCCAACTGATGGAAGGAGCGAACTAAGAATGACAATTGAGTGATTGCTGATCTGAATTTATTTTTGAGTGTTTATGTGATTTACAAAATAATTTTAATGGTAATCCTGTATCTGCCAAATCATCAGTTCATATGCTGTATATGTTCAGTCTTGCAAAATTGTGTGTTTGGTTTTTCTCAGTTTAAGGTGAATATCCATTTGAATTAAATTCAATTCATTTATTCATAGAAACATTGTCACAAAACGCTTATCTAATCCAGGGACCGAGATCCCCAGAAAGTAAGCCTGAGGAAACAGTGGGGAGGAAAGAAAAAAAAAATATCCCAAGAGAGAGGAAGAAATCAAGGGAAAAACTAGCCTCAAGGGGAAAACCCATCTTCCTCTGTCCAGGCAGTAACATAATTTAGTGTAAAGTAAATTCAGCAGATGGCGGGACAGCAAAGGTAGGCAGGCACATTATGAAGCAGGGAGGCAGGAAGGCAGGTAAGCAGTAGGCAGGCAGATGGGCCGGTTGGGTGGTTTAGGCAGATGGCAAGCAGGAGGGGTGGCACAGGTAGGTGGCAGACAGACAGAAATACAGGCAAGATGGTAGTCAGACAGACCGGTAGGCGGGCAGGGGGCAGTCAGACAGAAATTCAGGTAGACTGGTAAGCAGGCAGGGGGCAAGCAGACAGAAAGACAGGCAAACTGATAGGCAGGCAGGCAGACCGGTTGGCGGGCAGAGGGCAGGCAGACAGAAAGACAGGCAAACTGGCAGGAAGGCAAGGGGCAGGTAGACAGATAGACAGGCAAACTGGCAGGTAGGCAGGGGGAGCCCATGTTCCTGGAGTGGTGGGAATAAGAAATCGCACAAGCATGTGCAAAACATCAACATGACAATTCAAGACAGCAAGGTGACTATCATGGACGAGGTATAGGAAGCATGACTAGGAGAGAAAGGCAGGTGGGAACACAGGCAAGCGGGAATCCCTGAATGACAGCACAACAACAGCACATGAGGGCGTATGCAAAGTAAGAAGAAACAGCACTGACTTACAGTCCAACCACCCAGCTCAATGCCTCAGATTATATCATTTGCTGGTGGTGATTAACCACCAAGAGCTAGTTTCCCTGTAGGTAAAACTAAACAGGTGTGTTTTTAGCCTAAAAATATAAATTGAGTTTAAAATAGAATCTCACACATTTTCTTAAACATTATTCCACGTCTTAATAGAGGAATGCTCGAAATTCCTGGATAGCCATCTCTACTCTGGCAAATAAAATAACCTGCCTCTTTAGAAGGGAGCAAACAATGAATGTTGTATGGGTCTAAAGGACCACACAAGTACTCTAAAGCAAAGCCATTGAAAACCTAGTCATGGTAGCTTAAAACCAATCCAAACTTTGTATTCATTATAAAGTAATACAAAATGGGACTAATAGAATAAAATTCAATGGTTATTTTTAGAACTGGCTACTCTTCTGCACCCACTGAAGTCTGTTTAAGTGCTCAGAGGTATACCAAAAAAGAGTTTTACAGTAGCCCTGTCAGGAATGTATATAGATATGGCTGAGATCAGTGGCTTTTCATTATTGTATCATGGTTGTACAGGACCATCCTAATCTTTGCAATATTCCTCAGATGAAAGAAAAATGTTTTATCAGAATTTCAAATGTGATCATCAGAAGACAACTGAATCAACTATGACGCTAAGATGTTTAACCATTGGGTCAAGACTAAAACCACTGTTGCATAAGTAAGCACACCTGGACCTGGAGTTAGGGTCAAGTACCCATACTTCAGTTTTATCTGGGTTTAAGAAGAGGAAGTCACAGGGCCTCCAGCTTCTCACATCTAAAAAACAGTATTTAGATTTTGACAACTATGACGGCTCACCTGGATTCAAGAAGAATTGTACCAATATGCACACTGAGGTGGACAGTTCAGGGCCAGAAAGTAAAAATCCAGACCAGGATTTTGTTCCAACCAAACAGTTGAGTACCCTGTGACTGTTTATACTCAACCAGTTGACTGAAACAAAATCTTGCCTTTCACTTTCAGGATCTGAACTATCCACCTCTGCTTGCACAGTAACAGTCAATTGTGGCAAATGCTAAATACAGGTAAGGGACAGGTTCATCTACAAAATGTCTTAGTCTGGTATTAGTATGGACAGCGTATCTGCCACAAAGTGCACTGGAAATAACAACAGCATAAGTCAATCTGCTTGATTGTCATTGCAAGTTTATATGGATATCATGATATATAAACCTTAAATACATAACAGTATAACACTGTAGATAGAATAATTAAAGATACATTTCTATTCAGAGAAAATCAAGCAAAAAATCGTATTAAAGTCAGAAAAGTAGTAGTGTCAAGTGATAGCTCTCAATTAAGCTTTTAGTTAATTTAAATGGTAGTTGGTGATTGTTCGGTAAAGGTTTCATTCAGTATTGAGATAACCCATAAGTAACCGACATAAATGGGAAGGAAATAATATTTTGGTTGATATCTTCAGATCTGTTCACATCATAAGCACAAGTACAAGTAAAAAAAAAAAAAGCTTTACACTGACATTGACTTTTGTAACCTTTTTAGAAAGGAATGATAGATTTCTTCAATGAAACCTGAGGTTCTTTTCGTTGAATGATGAGGCAGGTTCCTTAAGCTTAAGCAGTTTATTAAGACAGAATGAAGATGTTACAGAAAGATGTTTCACATGGCCGGGTCTGTGTCTGTCTGTGTCTGACTCTGCCCCCACTGAGGGAAGCAGGCCCTTTATCTTTGGTTTTCAAATAGACTCCTGGAGCCAGGGGGTCAGACGTCCTTGGTGAGAGTAAGTTGTACTGTATGAGATAGGCAAAGAACATGATGAGCAAGTCGCAAGGACAGAAAGAAATATAAAAAAAAGAAATATGAAGGCTCTAAATCAGCTAAGTAAATTGACATAATTAACTAACTACAAATTAACTAGGGAAATCAGGAACAGGTTAAGAATCAGAAGCTGTCTAAAAAGGAACCAGATGCAATGATATGAAGTGATAGTAATGCGGCCATTCAATAAACAGTGTCTTTGCTTTCCTGGGGATCCTACCTTTCACAGCAATTTTAGGTTAAGTAAATTTAAAGGGTAAATAAGTTAAAACTATTCAATAATAATATTTAAATTGATCAATAAATCAATCAATCAGTCTGAATTAGTAGTTGCCGGCATAGTTCTGTGTCTATCCTGCAATATATATTTAATAAATATTACATCAAAAATTCTGCTTTTCTGCAATGGTTTGCAATAGCTGTTTACTTGTTTGTGTGCTTGCTTTAAAACAGCGCTGCTTTTTAAATGTTTTGTTACATTTCAAAGGCTTTAATACTCATGGACAGAGCAGAGTCCATGTTTTTTTTTTCTTCTTCTCATTGAAATAGCAAAGCCCCTTCAAGCCAAGAACCTAACAGCAGCGATATTTCTGTGTGTACTCTACAGATTGATTGGGGAATGCTGCATTTCATTGTTATTCAACATAAAAAGATCTAGACCAGCCACAATGTTACTCTTTTGACTCTTTGAAAAAATTTCCAGGACTTCTGAAAATCATCAGTGCATATTTTGATAAACTTGACAGAAGTGTTCCTGTTCGTTGTGAGTTGGGATTTCTTGCTGCTCTGCCCTGTAACTAATTTTGTGTAGTATCTTTTGAATCATGGACTTACAAACATTAGACTTGCAGATTTGTCATACTAAGCTTCTCAATGTCCTTTCATGCATTTAATGCCTTTACAATTCTTTCCAGACAGATAGGCATATATAATTGCATGATGTATATTTTAATAGTAATACTGTACATTCCTTCATTTATCCTCTGATGATTTGGATAGTGTCATGTTAGATAGAATTGTTACTTCCGGGGGTGTGTCAAATCAATATCCCCTTACAGGGAATTAAAATTATCTCCAACTTATAAATACCACTCTGCCCCAAAATTAAAAACCTTCCGCATTTACACAAGCAAATGTAAGGGCACGTTTCCTTGGAATAAACACTTCATTACATTACATCCTTTAATAATATCAGTCACACAGGGCTTAGATCTTCCCAAGTCATCAGGGAAACAGCACCAATCAAGCCGGCTCAGGCACAGACAGGTAGGCATACAGCAGCCCAAATGACCTCTGGCAAACTCCACCTTAATCCCCATACCAAACTGACATCCACACTAATTAAACAATGTTAAATAGTCATATGAAAATAAATCATCTACTGCTTACTACACACTAGCCTCTGCCTTGGCTCCAGAACACACACAAAAGTCTACCTATAAAAACCCCATTAATTACCATCCAACCCAAAAGCTTAGTCCCTCCCCTGCCTCACACAACCTTCCCCAGTAGGTCCATTACAGCTCATCGCCAACTTGCATTTGCATCCACGTACAAATGCCTCTAACACTCCTCATTGCTCACTCACAGCTCCCGAATAACTGTGGGTAAAATGCTAACAAGCCACTGAAATAAATGCACCACTGATCGAATACAATGTAGGCTATATAAAGACTGATCAGGACGTAAATGGAGGAAAAATACATCCTAAAAGTTTATTAAAATAAGAATAAATATCAGATACCACAACAGCAGTCCAATAAGGCCTTTCATGTAATTCTGTCTTTATCTTGGGTTCACTAGGTCACCTGACCAGATACTTTTTAAGGGCACAATGTGTGGCATTGCATTGATACAAAATTTTTTTATTAAAAATTGAAATGCAAATGTCACTGTCACTATTCAAAATGTGTTTGTTAAGGCGAAGTGTGTTATCACCAAGTTTCTATCGATTTCCTCCTCACCATACGGTGTACCTCCCACAGTCCAAAAATAAGCAGTTCGGTAAAAAAAAACATTTCAAAATTAGCAATTACATGTAATTCTGTATATATCTGACTCTGTGTGTGCACTGTATTACTTGTTATGGATTCCAAGCTTACACTGCAAACCTTTATTGGAAAAGTAGTTACGATTGGATGGATGAATAGATGAATGGATGTTGCAGAATAATGCAATGTGTCTGTGAGATATTAAAAAAAGTTCAGAGCTAATATTAATAATATTTCAAGACCTTATATCTTCACAGGATTTGAAGAATGAAAATAAAGTTGAGTCGGGGAGAAATTATACTACACACCAATTTCAAAGAAGCAAAAAAAAAAAAATCAAGCGTTTTATTAAACACTTTTCCAGAATTTCAGTGTTCTTTGTAATATTTTTATCTTACTTTCTAGCTGTCGTTATTGATTGACATATATTTTGATAGATAGACCTGAGAAGAATTATAACCTAGACCAAGTTTTACTTAATTTGCATAATTCAGTTAGTGAATGCAGTGCAGTGTCAATGGCCTGCCAAGATATAGACTGATGATCTGTCACTAGATAACACATCACCCATGGGTCAGGTAGTCAGATGCTCATTGATTTCATTATCCTGACCTTTCTGCTCCTCACTATAGAGACAAATACCAGGATTTATAAAAAGGGAAAATAGAAATTGTACCTTTATTCTGAAATCAGTGTTACTATGGTGATTCTATCTACCTAGTGTGGACTGTTTAACTCTAGACTGTTTATTATATAGTAAAGAATTCCATTTGTCTCATGATAAAGGGAAGCTAAAATACAGCACATGCTAATGAAGTAATGAACTTTAGTGTTTATAATTTTTATTAGTATTAATATCCATCCACCCATCCACCAATCCATCTATGCAGTTATCCAGTATAAAGCCACAAGGACTAAAAAGATCGAGATATTTTTGGCAGATTAAAAAAAACTGATTATTTCCAAATTTGTTTAACAGAGGATAAGAAGGTCAAGTTATTTTTTATTTGTTTTTGAAAATAGGTAATGCATAAAATTTACAACAAATGTGACCTGGAAGGATATTAAGAATTTGTTCTTATTTAAATTGATGTGTAATGCAGGGTGGCTGTATATACTGATATGGTGTTGTTAACCTGATAATACAAAATAAAACTAATGTTATTTTCTCTATAGTTAACAATTCTGCTGTTTCTGCAGTTGTCTTTACAAGATAGATAAATAATTTAAGTTTGACATAGCTTTCTAAATGTACTTATTTCACTCATGTATGTACACATCCACACACAAATAACACTTCATGAAAGAAAAGTAAACTGGATTTCTCTTCAGACATTATTTTTCCCCCTATTTCCAACCAAATCCCACAAAAGGCTATGGGTCTATAAACAGTTCCCAAATGTAAATTTCCCTTAGCAGAATTCTTCAGAAGTATTTATATAAAGTATTACTTTGGGTTTTTGGAAGCTTGTTTGCAGACCCCAGTCAATTCTCTCCACAATTAGATTATCTTATTCTTGTGTATTTGTTTTTATCACACATTTATGCATAAAATATTTCTATATTCTGTATTATTTATTTGTATTTATTTACACTCATCACACATCAGAGATATCCTTTGTGTCATATTATCCATCAGGCGAGGATTATATTCCATTGGGTAAGCTAGACACTACCGCTATAAGCCGCTCACTTATTTATCCAATGTCTATTTTTTTAATAGTGCTGTTCTTAATAGATATCTCTCTGAGGGAAAACTGGCAGATGATGTGCACTAGCATAAGTTCTCCAGTGTTAACCTGCTGGGATAAGCTGGACCACGTCCATCTGGGTTATCGAAAGCGGAGATAAATGTGGTGACGTTAGTGATAACCTCCCACAAACTGCTGTCTGAATGTCTGTGAACCCCATCAAATGCATGTTCATGCCCACTAGGCTGGATTTGGGTCCCTCTTTCTGGTTTATAATTGGGCTAGCCAGTAACCAAAAGGTACTTAATCCTTAATTGACAATTATCTTCAATCGATCACGGAAGTAATGTTGCATCATTTCTCCCAGTTGTAAACAGACACCAAATGTTGTATTCAGTTGGGGACACATGTATCCATATCGTAACAGGAATGCTAAATGTCTGACCTCTTTCTGCCAAATAGCATAATTTGTACTAAGGTCAGATCATCTTAGAATTTTTAGGACAGCCCTCAGGTGTTGCAAATGCTGCATCTAATCATCACTGAAAGTAATGATATCATTAAGGAGTAAGCTGAATGAGATTGGAATATTCTCCCCATAAATTGCTGGAATGTGAATCTATGCACATCAAATGAGAGAGTGCAGAATTACTATAATATAAGGGGAATGAAGAAGGTCAGCCTTTCTCTTGACTTTAGCCTTAAGGAATTCTGACAGTATTTTTTATCAAATCCAATAAAAAGTGAGCACCTAATCTACCGTATAGTTAATCAATACAGGGTACTGGAAATAAGACAAATCTGAGCAAATTATATAATCACAATTCCCATCTTCACCTAATGTACAAGGACGAAACACCTGGTAAAGAACACAAATCTGCAAACTTTTAATGTTTTCTATATTACACAAAATGGATCTGAGGCTGGATGGGGCACAAGGTTCTGGAACGCCCTCTACGGGCTGCAGGGCTATCATTGGGCAAATTCAGACCCTTTGGGAAATCATAGCGCAATATGTTTCTTTTTACTGCAGGAAACCAGGAAACATAGAGGACATGGGGCGAACACACAAACTCCACATAACAAAGCAGAGGTGGAACCCCCAGCACTGGGGTGTGAAGCAAGAGTGACACTCATGTATGTAGACAGACACATGACTCAAAATGTGATGATCACCCCCTCCATGATGTGAATAAAATTGACTATCTTATAAAAACAGCACATGCCATGGTCTGGGAAATACTTGCAATTAAGCCAAACATTCTGTACTTGTAGCTGACCTGTTGAATGCAGAACAAATGGGGAGGAGTGAAGACCTGAGTGACACTGATGAGAACCGAACCATTATGGCCAGATGACTCGGTCAGAGCATCTCCGAAACAGCAAGGCCTGTGGGGGGTGTTCATTGTCAACTGCGGTGAGCACTTACTGAGACTGAATTGAGAAAGGAAAAACCATGACAGGGTGTTGGCTGGCAAGGACTTGTCAATGCAAGATGCGAAATGCTATCCATTCTAATAAGAAGCAATAGAAGGGCGACTGTGGCACAAATCATGGATTATTGTAATGATGGTCACAGGAGTAATTTGGCATGACACATAGGGCATGAAGCCCTGCCGCATATTGGGCTGCGTAGTTTCGGATTAGACAGCTAATATATCCCAGACCTTGACATGTGCAATTTTTACAAGGTAGTTAACATACGTCAAGTCACATGGGGGTGATTATATTGTTTTGAATCATTGGTCTATATAGCAGCAGCACTCCATGTGGTACCTATCTAAGTCTGAATACACCTGCATATAAAGCATGTCTCTGTTGTTCATCTTATAGCAGGGGTCTCCAACTCTGGTCCTGAAGAGCTACTGTCCAGTAGGTTTTCTATCATATCTGGCTTCTGATGAGCCACACCTGGTCTCAGGTAAATACCAGGAACAGGTGTGGCTCATCAGAGCAAGTGGGACAGAAAAGCTACTGGATAGTAGCTCCCCAGGACTGGAGTTGGAGACCCCCCCCCGCTTGCTCTTACTCTTCGGTTCAACTTATCCCAAAGCTGCTCTATGTGGTTTAGGTTGGGGGTTTCTGGGCGCCAGGTCATCTGTCACAGCATCTCTTTCCCTGTTAACAAGATAATACTTCTACATAACCTTGAGGTGTGCTTAGGGTTGTTGAGTTATCTGAATCTCACGATGAGTCTCTTCCATCAAGGAAGCTATAATAATAATAATAATAATAATAATAATAATAATAATAATAATAATAATAATAATAATAATAATAATAATATTTGGCACTTGGGTTCAGTTATCTCCTTATGCAGGATAAAGTGTGTCACCGTGCTGCAGATCTATTTCACTATATGGATTTCACCATTTGGTGCATGCTTTCCGAGTTTTTTCCCTCTTTGTTATGTGGTTTGGATTTGGTAATTGTCCCTATACTCCCTGTATTGACTTGGTGACTGTGTTGGAACTACATATTTGGATCAAAATTTAAATTTGCCTGCCTTTGATTTCCTTTACCTTGCCTTTACCCTCTGGTTGTTTGTAGAATATAATTCTGAAATTAAATTTGTGGTTGCAGCACATGGTTCCTCTCCCTTTCATGTAAATAACATACACAGCAGAAGTTGTGAGTGTTTCATAGACACATCAATAAAGAGAATTAGTGTTGCGTCCTATGAATAGTTAGGTTTGGGATATGTGATGAATTTGTTAATATTTACTCTTGCAATGGATAACAGTATTGGGGCACCTGGCCATTGCACCCACAGGAACCTTTATGACCATCCCATTCTGAAACCATAGGCATCACTATGGAGTTGGTCCTCCTTTTGCAGTTAAAACAGCTACCATTCTTCTGGGATGGTTTTCCACAAAATTCTGTGGGGATTTTTGCCCATTCATGAGGAAGAATATTTGAGAGTTCAGACACTGATACTGGATGTAAAGGCCTGGCTCACAGTCTCTGTTATAGTTCATCCCAAAGGTTTTCGACCGGGTTTAGGTCAGGGCTCTGGGTGGGCCAGTCAAGTTCTTCCACACCAAACTCACCCAACCAAGTCCTTATGGATCTTGCTTTGTGCACTGGGGTACAGTCATGCTAAAACAGAAAAGAACCTTCCCCAAACTGTTCCATAGAATCTTCCAAATTTGCTTGATATTCATACATGCACAGAATAGAACCCTGACGTCAACCCCATTTAGCACCATTGGTATGAATTAGAATAGACATTGTTAGCCAGGCCTTCACATCTAGCATCAGTACCTGAACTCACAAATGTTCTTTTGAAAAAATGGGCAAGAATTTCCACAAAGCCATCCAGGGAATACATTGTTATCATTCTCAAAGCATCTAGTTCCCTAAGAGGAAATGTGGGTGGGAAGGTTGGTTTTCACTGCATTTTTTTTCAGAACAAGAGTACCTGAAAGGTGTGAAAGACTGAACCAAACCAGACTAAATAGATGGTTTAAAACAAACTGAAGCAACCTGTTATAAAAAGTGTTACAATAGAAGATGAACCTCTTGAAGTGTCAGTGGCATAAAAGTCACAAAATCCCACTGCTAACAAAAGTAGTGGCTTAAAATTGCACATTGTAAGATATATGCTATGCTAGGATATATGCTAAATATATTCATCAGCAATTAAAAGGAAAAAAAAGAATTTATTCAATAGTTAGAATTATTAATTTTGTTCAGTGGAATGTAATTAGTCAATAGTTAATTTGAAAAGCCTAAAACAGCACTGGTTCTTTATCAAAGGATCACAGGTTCTTCACAATAATTTAAAATGACAATTTAACTGAACTATTTGCAATATAATCAGTATTCTTTGTTCTTACATTTAATATAATTCATATAATTCTTCTTAAAATAAAATCCCATAAAATACTACAGTCACACTTTACTACTGCTGTCAACAACAATGCATTATAGATATCTTCATGATGCATTATAATGGCTGGTGTTAGATTTAATAAAGCATTACAGCATCTTTTATTGACAGTCATAAGACATTTTAGTGTTGATATAATACTTCATAATCTCTAATGGAACTCTCATAATTCACTATAGATATCTTAAAAATGCTTTATGAATTAAGGATGCTTTGTGAAGGTATCTATAGTACATTATAGATGAGAGCTTCATGAAGCATCCATTTTGCCCAGTAAACATGGCTATAATGTGTTATGCCTTTTTATAAATATTTATAGCCATGTTTATAATGCTTCATGAATGCATTATAACGTGCTATAAATGTGTTCATAGATTCTTATAAACATGTCATTCATGGAAGTTACCAACATTATTAATTCTGAACCATGCATTTCCTTTGGTGAAAGTAACCTGTTGAATATTTTTTAGTTTGACATAGCGTTTGTACAGTGTGCAAATCGAATGAGATTTTTTTCTTTACTAAGGACAGGATAAATAAGAGAAGGCATCAGTTTCTCGTCTTCTGGCACACAAATCCTGCTCATATTAAGTTTTATTTAAATAGCGCCTTTAAATTACTGAAGGACATTTTACTACGTGTGGAGGAAAGGAGGCATTTGAGACAAGGGTGCAGGCAAATACCCCTTGAAGTGGTTTATTTAGTGGCTGTGGTGAGAAATCAGCAGGGGCACCACTTTCCACATTCAGACAGGGCCCTTCGGACCAGTTACCCTCTATGCCGTCTAGTCACAGAGGCTAAGAATGCACACCTGGATCACCCTTTTCTTTCTTCCATACCTACAGTACTTCCCAGCAAGCTGTGCTGGGAAAGATTATCCTGCCCCCTGGTTGGGGCAATTAGCAGCCTCCCGCTGCATAGTGTTGGCACTCTTCGTGCTCAACCATGAGGAAACCATAATTACTGTCAGCCTGCATGGTGCCTACTGTTTGTACACAGCAGATTCCTGGTTGACCGATGCAAGTTGGTACCCAACAAGTCAAAAGGAAAAAAGTGAGGCTGCATAAATTCACACAAGTGTAAAATGATATAGGGTAAACACTGGTAGACGGCATCAGAACTGAGAAAATTTGGAAAAAAGACTTGATGTTATTATGAAAGTTGAGTTCAAGAGCTTAGGAACAACCAGCTACTGTCATCTAAAATACAATAGTGAAATGAAATCCCTTAAAATATTAGGGTAACACCTTATGTTGTTCCTACAGTTGTCATCTATGGTGCATTATATGTAGATACCTTCACAATGCATTATAATGGTCAGTATTAGAATTAATAAAGCAGTACTGTCATGATCTGGTCCTTCCTTTTCTTGTTCTGTCTTGTTTTCCCATTTAGGCAGCAGGTGTGACTAACCATCCTGTTCCTGTTCTTGTAGCCTCTTAATAGCTAAGGTGTTCTATTGCTCCCCCGGCCACATGGCTGAATGGGCATAGTATGCCACAGAGGAATGAGCCTCTTCTCCAGGTGTGGATTTGAGGCTGGCAGAAGACTAGCCTGAACTGTGCTGAATATTTTGAATGTTTTCCTCTCAAGGTTATTTTGTCATTGTTTTGTAGTGTAGGTCTTTGTTTTGTATCCGTTCTAGTAATTCCTGCCCATGTCTATTTGGTTTTGTAGTGATGTTGTGTTTCACTTGTATTTCTAGTGTTAAGTTCCATATTTACTGTTAATTACCCTCACCTGTTTCTTGTTTCCCTAATCTCCTATAATTGTATCATTAGTAAGGACTCACGCTCTATATTTAAGTTACTGCCCTTGCCATTGTTCCTCAGTTAGCAATTGTGTTTGCCCCTTCTCAGATCCCTGTGTTATTTTTGTATTGCTGTATTTTGGTCCCAGTTTTTCTGTGTGCATTGGTGCTGTTACTGTGTGTTTGTAACATTTGTTGCCCAGTATTTGCTGCTATCATAGTTCTGGAGTTGCCCAGATTTCTGGAGATTTGTCATGTACAGTACTTGCTTTGTTTTGACACCTCCAGGTTGTTTTGTGAGTCCTTTCTTTGTTGAAGCCACTACTTGAATCGTCCTTCCCTGTGTCATGTCCCACCGCAACAATTATTTCTTTTATTGACGTCATAAGGCATTATAGTGTTGATTTATAATACTTTAGTGAAATTTATAATCTCCAGTGAAACTCTCATTAATAATACACTATATATACCTTCATAATGCATTGCAATGGTCGATATAATTATTAAGGATGCTTTGTACTGCATTATGAAGGTCTTTATAGTGCATTATAAATCACAGCTTTATAAAGCAATCATATTGCATAATAAACATGGTTATAATGTGTTATGCATTTTTAATAATTTTCATAGACGTGTTTATAATGCTTTTTTAATGTATGCAATGTTCATAGATTCTTATTGTGTAGAAGCTCCTCAGGTTTTGGATTTGAAAATAAGGGAATTTTTTTGGCACCCACCGCAAACCATCCCACCACCTCAACCAAGCTCCAGTATCCCTTACATTTTAAGGCAGGTGTACAAGAAATCTAGAATAACCACTTATTATTTTACATTTTATTTTTACACATTTTCTTTTAATTTCTCATGTTCACTCTTGAGGCTTTCTGGCATTCACTAATGACTTATTATACAGATTTGTTGCAGACTTTGTATCCTTGATACAGTTGAAGTCGTCACAGAAGGTGAAAGTAATGTTGTTTTTAGCACACAGTAATGCCATTTTAACCTCTGAATTTATAACCTGGTTTATGTTTTAAATGACCTGCAGACTGCTGCAGGTGGCAGTTCTTGTGAGGCTACTGACAGTTCAGTTTGGAGAGGCAGATGATTTTTTAAAAATTATATAATAATGCGGGAGATTTACGGGAAAATACTAATACGGGAGGATGGCGGAAAAGAGATGTAAAATATGGTAGTTTCCCGGCCAAAACGGGAGACTTGACAGCTATGATTCCTCCACGTTATACACATGGCATTCATAGAAATTGTACCTGAAAGTCTATGGTTATGGACCTGATAGTGTAAGGTGTAATGGAGAACTTCAGAAATATACAAAAAGGGTAGACCATGAAGAGATTATAAGGTGGTGAGAATAAGCTTGTGTTGAATGCAAAATTAAGTTGCCGACTCATGCAGATTATAAAGAATGTGAGTGACATCAGCAGAGTGTGTATTGTGTGTGAGAACCTAAGCGGCAGAGCTTCAGATGCACTGTAGTCTGTAGCGAATTTTGCAATGCAGTCCAATCAGGATCGCAGTAGTATTGCATCTATATGTCATATGAATTTGTGAATAAGGGTTTTAGCATCCATTATATTATGAAATGAGATTATAGTGTGTTATGTTGTGGAGATGAAGCAGGGACCTGTTATGATTTTGAAAGGGGAGTGACTGGTGAGTGAACTGTGAGTGATTGCTTAACTCTATCAACATCAAAGATAAAATCAGACAGACTAGCAAGAAAAGTCTTAGAGCCAACAATTAGAACTTATGTCTTATCAGTATTGAGTTGTAATACATTAGAGTTCTTTTTCACTTAATGTCATGAATTCAGTATGCTAATGAGGGGGGCTGCAAGGTGGTAGGGAACCTATTGCTGATATTGATCTCAGTATCATCAGCATGATGGTGAAAACTAAAACCTTGAAAGCAAATGATCTAACCTAACAGGAGCACGTAAATTATAAACAAGTGAGGATGGAACCTTGGGAGACACGTTGGGGCAGATTTGTCTTTGTGACGCAAGAAGAAATATTATCTCTGAGTGAAGTACAAGATAAAACAGTGGCAACTGTCTCAGTGCTACCAAGGGTTAAACGGGCGGCAGAGAAGAATATTATGGCTAAATATCTTGGATGCATGACTGAAGCTGAAGGAGAAAATGATATTGAGGGCCCCAGAATGAACAATGAGGACATCATTCACTTCCGTTACTTTGCTATGAAAAGAGCATATACTGGATTGGAAAGACTCTGAAAGAGCCAAAAGATCCCGAAGGTTTTTCTTTCAAAATTTTGGCCAAAAGGGAGATTAAATTAAATTGGATTAGATTGACCAGGATCGACACCAGCCACTAGAAGAAATTCAGAGCTAGGAGATGGAAGGGGGTTCTTATCAAAACACAGATAGTTTGAACTCCTCTGAAAAAAGTAGATGAAGAAACAAATCTTACAGTTCAACAGTGAATGCATTCATAGGGGACATAGGGATCTGGCAAATAGTAGTACAGCTACTCCAAATGGACAAAAGTATTGGGGTACCTGACCATTAGGCCACAGGAACTTTCATGACATCCCATTCTAAATCCATAGTCATCAATATGCAGTTGGTTTCCCCTTTGCAGCTTTGGGAATGGGATGTCATACACATTCCTTTTGGTGTAATGGTTTGGTGTCCTAAAACCTTTGTTCATATAGTGAATCTCTGGTCTAAAGCTAACATTACTAATAATACAGGAATGGTGGGATATCAGGGCAGAAATAAAGTTTGTTCTATATGTCTTCAGGTGTTCATCTCATCATAATTGAAAGCATGAACAGTAAGATCAGTTCTCTTATAGAGCTGCTCTAGGTTTCACCCAATTGCTTTTGAGCCCCAGAGCTCAACAGGGTATTATGGGCAGAAGGGACAGCAAGGCACAAGCCTGTTTTAATAGAAGCATTTTCATCCAGAGCTTGAGAAATAACATGATGACATTGCTCTGTATACAACACGGATAAATAACTAAAAAGTAGAACCTGACAAATAAGTAGCTCAAACAGGTATACACCTCTAAGACACAGTAATAATAACTAATGTTTGCTTGTTATAGCGCCCCTGTCCCAAAAGAGATTTTGTAATTTTCTCATTAATTGCTTTAATTATATTATACATTATTTGCACAGGCCTTTTTATTAAAAACGTTGTATAATCATGAAGGTGTGAGGAGTTAATGTCGTTGTTATTGTTATAATAAATTAGGGGGTTTATTTTTAGTGTTCCACATCACTATAAATAATGAAAATTGCTAAATTAGATGCTGAATTATTAATGCTTTTATATGAGTTTCATTACACCTCAATATGTGATCTTCATTATAGTTTTAAACTCCATGGAGTGTAAAAATTTAATTTTAATGCTCCCCAAGTACAACTGTAAATAAATGTAGAAGCTGCATGCACCTGCTTTACTCATACATTTCATTAGAACCTGTAATATTTCTCTCGTGAAACTTTTTGAGAATTTGAGTATAAAACAATCTATGATCATTTTGAATTAAACTTACAGTATATTGTAACAATATAACATGTCATATAACCATAATATTACAGAACATCAAATCAAATCCTTGATTATCTATTTTTTATAGAGATTTCTTCCCATCTTCATTTATTTTTAGTTGTACAGCACCTTTCATAATGTTTGGGGTAAATGGCTTCACATGTGTTTCAGTAATTGTTTTTAATCTCTTTGTCATTGTAGGTATTACAGAAATTTCAGCATCTAGTCTTTATCCTTGGCCCAAAAGCATAGGAGCTATTGATGATCCCCTCAGAGTATCACCATTACCAAGATATGTCTTGCAACTCCCTCCTTACCGGGCAAGCGACTGTGCAGTTGAACAGGGAAAATCCTAAAGGGGGCACCCAATCCCAAGGGCTGCCAGTTTTTCCTCTCCTGCCGAAAAAGGAGGTCACAAATGGCTACATCAACGAGGGAGTATAGCAGGGTATCATCCACCCATCCACCACGCCCGTGACATTCAGGTTTTTCTTTGTGAAGAAAGATGGTGGGTCGCACCTTTGTGTAGATTACCAGGCCTTGAACGCAATCAAAATGAAGCACAGAGATCCCTTGCCTCTCATATCATCTGCTATCACAACTGTGCAAAGTTGTGAAATTTACTGATGATGATCTATGCAGCTCTTACAATCTTACAATTCACGAAGGAGATGAATGAAAGACATCTTTTATAACACATTTAGGACAATATGAATATCTGGTCATGCCTTATGGGTTGGCAAACAGTCCCTCCATCTTCCTGTATTTCATGACCGAGGTCCTATCTGACACAAATGTATCATGGTGTTTATTGATGATATCCTCATTTATTCTCCTTCTCCTGAGCAGCATGTCCAGCATGTCTGTGTGGTTCTCCAGTGATTGTATGACCACCACCTCTACGTCAAGGGAAGTGTGAATTCCACTGCCAGACTGTAAAGTTCCTGGGGTATGTTATCCAACCTGGATCGGTAGCGATGGACAGCAACAAAGTCAATGTGGCCGAGGAATGGTTACTTCCCTGTATGGTAAAGGAATTGCAGCAATTCTTGGAGTTCACTCACTTTTTAGCATGACTTTCTGCCAGGTGGCCACTCCTCAACTTCTCTCACCTGGGCAAAAAGTCCAGTCCTTCAGCTGACGCCAGAGGCTATCACAACTTTTTGCAAGCTCCCAACAGCCTTCTTTTCTGCTCCAGCTGTCAAACACCCCGACCCCAAGCTCCCATTTGAGGTACAAGTGGACACCTCAAAGGTAGGAGTGGGAACAGTCCTGTTGCAATGACACAAAACTACTGGACAGTGACACCCGTGTGCCTATTATTCTAAAAAGTGAACACCAGCCTAATGTAGCTCTGATGTAGGAAATCAAAAGCTACTAGCTATAAAGCTTGCCCTGGAGGAGTGGCACAATTGGTTGGAGGGATTGAAACATCTGTTCATAGTGTACACTGATTATAGTAACTTTGAGTCTTTGCAAAATGCCAAACGACTGAATGTGTGCCAGGCCTGTTCGTTATACGCGTTGATTTCAAGGTTTCTTGCCTGCTTAGTACGAAGAATCAGAGAGCCTTATCTTGACATTATGACCCCCTAGAGGCTAACGATTAACCTTGTCCAATTCTTCCACCTTTGTGTTTCATATACCCAGTGATGTGACGAGACCATATAGGCAGCTAGCAGACAACATCCACCACCACCCACCAGCCTGACCAGTAAAATTTTTGTGCCCGCTAGGTACTGTACAGCCATCATACAAAGGGTGCATACATCTCACAGCACGGGTCACCCCAGGGTAGCTGGTATTAGTGGAAAGGATGGCGGAAGGACAGAGAGGAGTATGTTGCATCCTGCCCTGACTGTTCTCAGTTCTAAGCTTCTAATCCACCCCCAGCTGATCTACTTCAACTACTTCTTGTACCTTCCACTCCTTGGTCCCACATCATGGTAGACTTTATAAGTGATGTACCTGCATCCTTTCTAATCATTGTTGACTGATTTCCCAAGATGCGCTGCTTCGTTCCCTTTCCAAAACTCCCGCCGCAAAACAGTTTGGTCCAGTACCCTGTGACTCTTGGAACACAGGATCCAGCTGATATTTGCCATGATATTTGCCAAATGACGTCCAGCCCAGACCTACCGACTGGGACAACGAGTATAGCTGGTCACTTGTAAGAAGTTGGCTCCACATTTAATTGGCCCCTTTAAGGTGGTGCGCTCTGTAAGTCCAAATACTTATCACATACTGCTGCTTTCAATGTACCGGCCAGCACTAATACCTGGTGGATTGGGAGGGTTACGGGTCAGAGGAGGGCTCCTGGGTTTTCGTTAGAGACATACTGGATCCTGATTTGATCGCTTCCTACCATCGTGATCCCACTCAGAAGCTAGGGTTGTGTCCTCGGGGCCGGCCCCAACAATTGTTTCAGCCTCCAATAGGTAGCCTGAGGTACTGTCATACCCAGATGGACAGAGAGCCAATCTCCTGCTACTGTGTGCTCCCTGTCCCATATGGTGATCCCTGTTTTCAACTTACAATTTTAATAAAAAACCATACAAATATGGGGTAGCATCAAGCAATATGATATTCATTCTGAATAACTGTGGGTCCGAATGATTGTTTTGTAGTTTTGTGTTTAGCAGCTGTATAATGTTGGTTGTTGTTGTAGCTTGTCTCCAAGAGACAAAAACATGCATGCGAGTTAAAAGCAAGTTATTTAACTCTGCAAGATTCCATAACGCTACGATTCCATAGCTAGGTTGAATATATTTATCACAAGTTGTATGGCTATTTTAAAGCTACTGAGATAGCTACTTTGACTTAAGTGAAGCATGGCTTCCAGTGACTTACTTTACTAATTGATGCTGTTACACTTTAGTTTAATCTATATATAGAACTTGTGACTGTGTACAATGCTATGTTAACCCCATGCTTGACAGTAAGGGTACATTGACATTGCAACATTGCAAGTAATGCAATGTTTTTTGTCAGGGATGCATCAGGATACATTAGCATTTATACTACAAATGTATTCTGGTGAAATGCATCCCAGACCATCTAGTGGTTTGAATGATCTGATCTGTTTGTCTTAGTGGTCATCTATACGTGTATTTAGCACTGTTGACTTGATCCAGTTGCCCAAGTAACAGGGTATAAAAGTACTTAATGATAAACATGCCACTGAGGATGAAGTGTTCTATAAGCAATGTATAAAACAAAAGCCATTCTGATTAAACTGTTGTTGTAACATTAAATGCACAGCAAGTGTATTTCATCATGTCAGCATTTTCATTAAGGAAAGAATGTGCAGATTATCAGTTATGGGATATACTGCAGGAAATTGTAAGATAAAACAAATAATGAGTTAAAGGTGTCAGGACATTTTAGAGCAAAGTTTAAGTAATTTGACAGTGGCCTGAATTTGACTGCAAAATTTCTCATTTAAATGTGACTTCACTGGAGGCCCCATGTCAAGTGTAATGTAAAAATGAGTGTGGATCATAAAAATGTCCTGGAAAAATCCTGGTAAATGATTTCCTGAAAATACTGGGAACCCTGAGTGCGGTAAAGTTACAATGAAAAACAATCACATAAGCAGCTTTAGCACTTAAATATAAATGAGCATTTGGCCTCCAGAACCTTGATAAAATCTCAAATTCTTTTAAAATTGCTTTAATTAAAGCTTAAAAATAATACCAAAGCCACAAACATATATCGTATCTTTCATTTATTAACATGCAGAAAACATAACTTTTAGGCTTTAGTTAATATTGTGTCTGCCTAAATCCTCTAAAAATCCTCTTACCGAGGGTTTCAGTGGAACGCACTGAGCTTGCTAACTTGCCGATCGCTGATATTAGGAGGTTAGTGAGCCAAAGCTGCCCTCCTGGCAGGCATGTACACAGCAGAAATACAACAGGTTACAGTATGAAGAGGGGCATTGAAGACAACATGTCTACAGACAGGAAATGTAAGTGGATCTGTTTTTTTATATGTGAATTTGTGTAATATTGTAGATTTGGAATCTATGACTTTGACCAGTACAATGCATGTTATATTTGAAAATCGTTTTGACTGATTCACTGAAAAGAACTAGTTCAAAAGAACCGATGTATTACATGCAAAGGTCTTTATTGTATATTTTGTGTTTTACTGTGTACTTTGCGTAGAGAAATGTAGACCTGGGCAGTATCTAGTTTTGTACCAGTATACCATGCAGACATTTTGCCAGTGTACGGTATTTTGACTTCATTTGTGAAATGATGATATTCTAGTACTTTGAAATTTTGACAAATAAAATAAATAAAAAAATAATAATAAAAAGGTTCTCCTTGATATACGTATTTCGGCAAATCTGCAATTACGGAATCGCCTAAGTCTGGATGCATGCTTAGTTGTTCTTGAATGTGACCTATTCCAGAAGGCTGTTCCTGAACTGATTTGGTTATCAGTTTTTCCCATAAGAAGTAATGTAAATTGGATTAATCCATTCCAGATCCACGAATGATTGCCTATTTTACCCTGTATAAAGACATACCTAATGCTAAAACCATAAATAAAAACTTTAAAATCCATAAATATAATAAATAATTTAAAAAAAATATTTCACCATTTCATACTCTGTAGTGAGATCAGACATGTGAATGCCTCTATCATACTTTGCGATTACTTCCTTTTTATGCTCTATTGTGGTTTTCACAACTTTCCTTTT
>JAABNY020000002.1:23541951-23553793 GCA_015164015.2 Brevimyrus niger | reverse complement strand
AGCACCTGTATATATGACATATATATATATATATATATATATCGGGTTTCATTCCATATATACTAGGTTCCATTCCATATATACTGGGTTTCATTCAAAATATTCCGAGTTTCATTGTGTGTATATATATATATATATATATATATATATATATATCGGGTTTCATTACATTATTACATTATATAATGCGTCTTTTTTTTCCTCAATGTGCAATTCATCTAATTAACAGAAAAGAAGTCCAATCTTAATTTCCCACAATTTCTTATAAGAATAATATGGTTATACATTCTTATTAAGCTTGACTAATTAAGTGGTTTAACAACTTAAATTCAGAGCTGGTGTGATTACTTGCATACCTACTATCTTCTTATCTTTATTTATATGCATCCATGTTTATTTGTGTATTTAATAACAACACATGATTAATTCTTTATATATATATGAGAGAGAGAGAGAGAGAGAGAGAGAGAGAGAGAGAGAGCAAAGGAGAGAGGTGTGAGCTGTGATTAAGAATCAAGACAAAGTCTATCAATGAGTAATTTTAGTGTTTGCATTCATGCTTTTATTGTATCACTGTGATCAAGAAGCAGAATTGACAGAGAAAATACTTGCATACATCTGTTAATGGATGTACTGATGAATCATGCTTTCATTTAGAAACACCAAACTTCAATTAAAAAAGTTTGCAAATTTTAAAAGCAGTTTAGAAATGTGCAGTGCAAAATAATAATAAAATAAAATTAATAATAAAAAATAGCGATGTGAATAGTCCTGTAAATGGCATCTTTAAGGTTAAGTGAAACCTAAAACAGGATGCCCAGAGGTGGACATTTCACGGCCAGCAGGTAAAAATCCAGACCACAATTTTGTTTCAGCTAACCAGCTGAGTACTCTGTGACTCTGACTCTTTATACTCAACTGGTTAGTTGAAACAAAATCTTTTAACAAAACCAAACCAAAATATTTCAATAAAATCTTGGTCTAGATTATTACTTTCTGTACCTGATATGTCCACTGGTCCCACTGGGTATCTTGTCTGAGATTTTACTAAACTTCAGCTCCATTTCTATTGGGATTGATTTCAGACTCGCTGTGATTCTGCACTGGATAAATGGTCAGTAGTGTGCAAGTATTCTCAAAGCCTGCTTGTCTAGGATAGTGGCCGTGGTTCCCAGGTCCCATGCTTAAACTGCAGGTAGTTCTTTTTACATCACTCAACAGAGCTCTCTACTAGACTCCTGTACTTCTCTTCCTACACTGTTCATCATGAATCATCAGGGAACTCCTGTAGATGCCAGGGTAGTGCCTGATATCTGTGGTGTAAATAGTAAAGAGGATTGGTGACATGGTTCTGCTTTAGTATTCCCTGGCATAGTGCAGCATCACTTCAGATATGCAATTATGGATGCAGATGAACTGCACCCTGTTACCGTGGCAATTTGTGATTGAAGGAACCATGGCATCCGCAGTTTGCATCACCTTCAGCTGCTTTCTCGGCAGCAAAGGCTGGATGATCAAAGAAGAAAATCCACCTGATGTTGCTTGACTTGTCCATGTGGGAGTAGGCTCAGTGATGCAGATATATAATATCCTCAGCTGGTATAAAAAACTGTGGGAGGCTTAGACCTTCACAGGTAGGCTGAGATGCTGGGTGCTTCTCATTATATTGAATGTGAGTGTGACTGGTCTGTTGTCATTTCAGGCACAAGAGCATCTTTTTTTTAGGTATAGGGCATAAGGTTTTCCGAATGGGATAGGGATTTTACAGATATGTCGGCGTTACATGCATTTAAGGGCCTGTCCCAGCTAGAATATAGATGTTGTCTTGCCCCTGAACCTGAAATCCTTCCAATCACCCATCAGAAAAGCCCTCTTTACTGAGCAGTGTGGAGAGCAAGGAGTCATGAAAGACAAGGGTTGCAGGCAAATAGACTTGGAGGAGGGAGACATTGCAGAAATCAGGGGGGAAATAAGGTATACAGGTTTTAGTAGGTTTAAGCTATGGAAGACAATTAACAGCCACCTCCTGCATCCTGTTATCACTTCTTGTGGCCAGCCATCAGGAAATAATAGTTATTTTTGGACTGCAGGGTGCTGATCACTCCCCGGAGAATTGTCATGTCACTGAAGCTTTTTGATATCTTTCACGATACAGGGCTTGTTGTCTGGGAAACAAAAACTATTTTTTTGGGGGGAATTACAGCATCCACACAGAGGCCGATGACAGTAACGCAGTGAGAGAACCCATCAATTTCTTTACCATCCAAGTCATGAAAACAGATTCCTATTCGTCACCCTCCAAGCAGGTCTGCTGTTGCTGAACAAAGTACTTGTACTTGGGGACCAAGTTCAATGGTCTAACCAAGCAAGGGAAAGAGGGCAACCAGGGGAAAACAGAAATTTTGGGCTGTTGACAGTTACAAAATGTTTTTGACCTAAGTATTTCCCCTTGGACCATTAATTGACAAACCCCAGTTTGACATATTAACCCTCTGGGGTCGACGTCATCATTGGAGATGCCACATATCTTTCTCGTGTTAGTGTTCAGTTCATAACTCACTGAAATCATTATTGTAGAAACGTGAAAAAACGCTGATTAAATCCATAATCTGTTTTCTTTTCAAAATGTTCATTGTCAGAAGTATTAAAATTTTTAAAATTAGGTTAAATAGGCAAAAAAGCTAACCGTGTCATTTTACTTTGTTTTACCTGCATCGGGGGTGTGTAGTACCGCTGTCGCCCGAAGATCGCTATTCACATTCTAAATAAATTAGCGCATATTCAAATCGCATTCGCGTGGTCATATGATTAATAACACAATGGTGAAACACGATCCAGATACGTCCCCATCAGCGCCATAAAAGGGGGAGGGGGATGTGGCCAGGTAACAATGGCTCATTCACACACATAAGAGCTCCTAAATATGCAATGGTAGGAGACCGGAAATAGTGACATAAGTTAGCTTTTTCTTATTTATTTGTCCAAATGAATGTTGCATCTACACAATTTAGTCATCTTCATGTAGCCAACAATTTGGTGATCAGATACCTGTGATCAAAACAAACTTCCACCATTGCTTACTATGTGCTTTTGTAATGTTTCTGCAAGTGTTCCAAACTGAATTTTGCAATGTCTATACTTTGATGTCAAATCACAAACTTCACATAAATCTGACATATTTACAAAGTGCACTAAGATTAAGATGAGTTTAATGCCAAAAACAAATATATAAGAAATTATTTATTTGCCATGAATTAAGTTTATGATGAACGATTGAATGAAATGTGTGATCCTTAACCCTAGACCCCAGAGGGTTAAAAGGCCCCTAAAAAGTGCTGGGACCCCCTGAGTTTGCCAAGGTACCTGTGCCCCAACTGCACCCTTGAGGGCAACACAACTGTATGTGTTTAATACATTATCATAGAACAAGTACCAGCTTCTGTACATCCCTGTTTTGCATGCTTTGTACTCACTCACTGTATTGCAGAAAGAGGTGTGTAAAGTCCCCAGCAACGGCATTTTGAATAAGCTGTGTAGAATGACATAAAGGTTCAATAATAACTATGTATACACTAAAGATTAAATGGTACGCATGCATGGTGCATGAGCAAGATGGGCTGACTGACTTTTAGTCTTCTGATCTTACATTTCTTGAACACGGCACATTTATTTAAAATCACTGAAGTTATTGACAAAGAAATTGATCTGGTGAAATAATCCACAACAATTTCTTTGCCTGACTAATTAAGCTAAATAATATATTATTATAAACTGATGAATCATACAGTCCATTTTATGTTGCACTTTTTTTTATCTGTTTAGATAACTCTAAATACCATCAATAATAGTGCTGATCTGTGGGGAAGCGCAAAAAGAATCTACTGCTAAAAAATTATGTTAACATAAACGCATCTCAGAATGTATATTAAAAGTACATTGTTAAACATTTGTCATTTTATCAGCACTTTACTGATAACAGGAGTTGACACAAATGAAAATCAGAAAACTGATATTCAAAATATGGCTACAGATCTTTGATGTTGGCTGGTAAAGCTGTAGTATTACTTATAGTTGGCATATGCACATTTAATGACGTGTTTCGAGTGTGGCGATGAGGTCGTTAGCACTGCTGCCTCACAGCAAGTAGGTCCTAGGTTTGATCCCAGGTCCTATCTGTGAGGAGTTTGCATGCTCTCCCCATGTCGTGTGGGTTTCTTCCAGGGGCTCCGGTTTCCCCCCACAGTCCCTAAGCGTGTACCGTGGGCTGATTGGCATGTGTAAATTGGCCCTGTAGTTGTGTGCACCCCGTGGAGTTTTGGCATCTGCCTGGGGTTGGTTCCTGCCAGTGCCCATAGCTCTCAGGATAGGCTCCGCAACCCCAGTTGGGATTAAGTGGTTATGATGATGGATGGATGACACGTGTTTGTACTTAATAAAAAGGTATTGTGAAATTAAACATCCGATAAGACATCACAGAACACCAGACATGAAAAAATATATACATTAATGACTGACTAATAAGAGAATCTTTAATTTTCTGTTCCATTGCCGAGAATCTACAGGACATTTTAAAAACGGTTGTTGCTGCCGTTATTTGTGGAGGGTTTGTAACAGTAATTAAACATATAGACATGTAAAAATAAATAAATAAATGAATAAATGTCATTTAAAGTGTCATTTAAATGAGTATTGATAAATATGTCATTTAAATCCTGTGTCGTTATTGTAAAGCTAGAAGAGTTTATTTGGGAGATTTTGGGAAGTTAGGAAGCCTGTGTAATGCAGATTTCCTGCCTTATGTTAGAATAAGAATAACAACTTAACCGCTATCCTGAAGTTAGGAGACCTTATTTATGAAAGTTAGATTATATACAGCCTCAGGATGAAATAGACAAAACATGCTCAAATATGAGAATTCAATGGACTAGGCCAGATCTATGTGTTGTGACATAGTTTACAATGTAACCAACGAAAAGTTGTTTTCTTTAGAGCCTGCCTACAGAGTGACTTTCACAGATACTTTTAATGGTTGCTGGTATCATTTAAATGATCATTTAAATAATTGTTTAAATGACAATTTACATTATTATTAAAATAATCGTTTAAATGACATATATATTGTCACAAAACACCCTCCATAGTTCATGTCATTTATGCTGGTTATACGTCTATACATAAGGAAATAAAATATTAGATTTTTACATGTCCATATGAGAAAAAACAAATGCAACAACCTACAAATATAACTTGTGAATAATTTTGATCATGAACACAGTGTTTTTTGTATAGTGCAATTAGTTTCTTGGTTTTGTTAACACAGTGGCACAATGATATCAACTGTATAATACAGAAGTAGCTCTTTGAAAACTAATTTCTTTTACACAATGATATTAATAGCAAAAACAACTTAAGAAATAGTCTTTTTTGGGTGGTTTGTATTTACTTTTTTCAGCTTGCTAAAATGTGTTACTCTTTTCACCTTAATTCAGCTATCTAAGACAATGTGGAAAACCACCCAATAAAATCTGTTCAGGATGGCAAGACAGTGAGAAAAATTGCCTTATACGTTCAATGTGTCAACTTTATGTGGTGGAGAATTGTGATAAATCATTCAGTCTTTTGATTGCTTCTCAAAGCTGGCAGGCTTAAGTGAAAGATTAATTAGCTACCCGTACAAGGCAAGCACACAGACTTAAGACCTGATTCATCAAATGATGCTGAAATACTGTATACATTTAATTTTATATAATTTATGGGCAAATAAGACACAACCATTCATTTTCCAGGGACTCTAGAGCTTATCTCCAGAGGCTACAACCACATGATAGGGAACAACTCAGGATGGGGCATCAACCCGTCACAGAGTGCACTCACCCCCCATTCGGCACTGTCAGTTAACCCCTGCATGTGGCTAGACTGTGGGGGTGGACTAGAGTACCTAGAGGAAACCCCACAATGAGAGCCTGCAAGTTCCAAACGTGTTGAGCCTTGACAGAGATTGGAAACCTGGTCCTAGAGGTGTGAGGCAAGAGTGCTCATCAGCATTTTTGTTTATTATGCTAAATTTAAAGTATGTGCATAAAAAAGGGATGACTGAGTTCAAGGGTGTAACTTTGTGTCGAACATTGGGTGGGATTGAGACCGGCACTCATTTTGTGATCATTTGGATGGGGAAAGGGGGAGGGATATTGGCCGGTTTTGATTGTTGGGAGGGTTACAACCTTCTCATCACCCCCCTGTAATTTTCACACATGACTGACTTCAAATGAGCTAGTTTAGATTATGGGAAGCCTGCCTGTGTACATGTCCCAAGTCACCACAGGACTCTGCCCTAGACTGTATGCCCTAGACGGAAAGGTTATCTACCTCCTGTGACAGCTGCTTAACCCAACCTATCCCTACAAGTGAAGGGACTGACGCTCCAGTGAACGGTGACTTTTCCAACCACCACGTGTCATGTGGTCATGCTTACTCCATCTTGACCACAAAGCTCTTATATTCAATCATTATCCTGTAAATATAACTTAAGTTTTTTTTCCCTCCTCTGTTTTTCCTTTTCAAGAAACAGAGTCACTGTATTGATCTGTTTCACCAGGACAATGATTAATGGTTTATACCAAATATACATATTGTAACCAAGTTGGCCTGTAGGGGGGGGCGTGGCACCCATAATGCACTGCTCCCGCAGAGGGGGAGAATCTGTTTTCCTGTTACTCCTGTTGTTGTTGTTGTTTGGGATGGAGTTGTTAGTGCTTGTTAATGTAATTGGGTTCTTATGTGTTTGGAAATGTGTTTGGGTGGTTTTTGTGTAAATGCACACAGGCTACCGTGGAGGGGATCCTCGGTAGTCCTGTGTACCTGGGCAGGGTTTTTGCATATGAGAGAGAGAGTTTTACGGCTGGTTAGCTTATGCTTGCCTGGGCTGTGCTGTACTCTGTTCTTTACCAAAGAATAAAGCTTGGAGGCTTCCCTCCTGTTTGAGCACAGTTCTTTGCGCTGTCTCCATTTCTCCCTTGTGGCGGAAAATGCTACAATATATTATAGCAGCTTACAAATCGATGGTACTTTCAAATGCTGTAACCATTATTTGAGTATTTAGCCATTTTTTTCTCCTCAATATGTCAATCACAAAATATTTAGCTTGTTAAACTGGCCTCTTGATATCTTCCTTTATTTTTTTTTAATCACCCCAGTTCACCTAGTTCTCAGTGGATCCTTGAAACGGACTGTTTCTAAGTTGCCTGCTGCTTTTCCATCAAACCAAAATACTTATATATAATGTTAATGCTGTTTGTAGTGTAGCATCATTAACAGTCTTAAACTTGTTTTATTTTTGTGATGCTTTGAATGCTGTACTGAAATGTACCCTTTTCAACTTCTAACTCTAAGCGTATATCTATATGCACTCACATGAGACAGTTTTGAAAACTGTTGCTCATCACCAACTTTTATTCAATAAAGTATGAGTGAAGCAGGGTAATGAAAGAATAAACTCCCATTCCTAAAGCGTAAGTCTTATGCAGCAGAGAATTATGATAAATAATTCCGTCTTTCGATTGCTTTTCGAAGTTGGCAGGCTTAAAGGGAAAAATGATTCATTGCTTGTCAAAGGCAAGATCACAGACTTAAGACACAATTCATCAAATGATCATGATATACCATGTATACATTTAATTTTACGTAACTCATCCTATGTGAAAATAATATAAACTAGATAAGGTGATACATAATTTATTATGGGTTATTTATAATATAAATTTTAACATGATGTTTTACCAATTTGGATGTGATTACTATGAATTGCATATTTTTTGTATTCTATTTGTAAAGTTATCAAGATTCTTTTCAAACACTTTTCAGACCCTTACAACACTGCAAATTCTGACACTAAATATAAAAATAAAACAATATCATTTGAATAATAGAGAGCTTTGTTGAATTCAAGCCTTTGTTTTGTCACAGGACTGATTTACGGTGTTGGAGTCTCTAAATTTCCCATACTTTAGGTGTGAGTGTGCTCTGCGATAGGCTGGCCCCCTGTCCAGGGTTGTTCCCTGTCTTGTGCCCGTTGCTTCCGGGATAGGCTCCGGACCCCCCGCGACCCAGTAGGATAAGCGGTTTGGAAAATGGATGGATGGATGGATGATTTACGGTGTTTTGTCACAATCTACAGCAGTCAATTTAGCGATATTTAACTGACGGAAGTTGTTTTGCTAATGGGCAATCTTCCCAAACTGCACCTTGTCTAGCATCAGGGGGGCATCACTAGTAAAAGTGAGGTTTGCACTTAAATTATATCACAAGTTCAGAATTCATCTCCGTGCTATGTGTACATACTTTGATTTTTATCAAGATATCTCTCATGGTCAGTGTCCGTCTGGCCCTGTCACGTGTGCCTTTTCCCTGTTCGGTCAGAATTTCCTGCTGGCTCTCCCCTTTGGTGTTACCCTTGTGTGTTTTTCCTGTTTTCCTGAGGATGTATGGCATGTGGCTTGGAGGCTGGTGTCTTTTGTCATGAGTTTGAGTCCAGCCTCATTTTTTTGATTAATCTATCGGTTTCATTTTCGTTGATATCTATGTCTTTGCCTTGTGCCTCTGTTTTTGGTCTACGCTTCCCATGCCCTGTTTAATCATATCCTGTTGTACTCCTAGTGTAGTTAGCCCTCAGTCTTTGTTAAAGTTTCCTAGTCTTCAATGCTTGTTCATTGTAAAATGCCCCATCTGTTCCTTGTTGCCCAAATTGTAGTCTTTCTGATTTATTAATTGAGTTATGGTTCCCACCTATCCTGCTTCATGTCTTGTTAGTTGTATATTAGTGCCTACTTTTGGTCACTTCCTTTTTGGTTGATTGTGGCTGATTCCTTTTGTTGCTTTGGCTGTTACTCTGTGTTGTTCTGCTATTTCCCTGTTAGTAGTATTCCCTGTTTGGTAGTTTTTCTGAGTTCCTCCCTGCTTTTATTATTGTGTTTCCAGTGACTCCCTGACTTGATGTCTATTTTATCTTTTTTTTTAAAACCCATCATGGGTTCCTTTATTTAATGGTTAGCCTTTTGTGTTGGTTTTGTTGCTCATTTGTTAGAGCCTCTCCTTTTGACGTGCCACACCCTAACAGATATACAAGTGAATTCTGAATCACGGTCTACGCTAATTGTTTGCCCTAGACATGAGTAATGTCAAATGACAAGGGTGATCAGAAGGATGTAGACATATTTCACTGTTGTGATTGTGAGTAAGGCCCTTAACTAGGGTTGCCAACTTTCTCAACCCCAAGTGAGGGACACTTTCTTGCAGGAGTGTGCACAGAGCCTTTGATTTATACATTTTTGGTTTCCCCACTCTTTTTCATTGTAGCTACGCAATTGTTTTTTCTTAGCAGGGTCACCGCTCATTTTGACCACACAGTCTATAATTTTGTCACCGCTCACCACTAGTGGCCAGTGCACACACACACACCAACAACCGTGTCTCATAGCAATGTACGCATGAATTTTGCCATGCTTACAGTATAGTCTATTATTGGCCGACGAGGCTATGATTGGAATATGGGACTGGAGCTGCCCCTGAGGGGACAAATCAAAATCACCCATATTTCGGGATGTCCCGGACAATTTGGGACGGTTGGTAACCCTACCCTTAATCCCCCAAATGCTCCAGGGGTTGTCTAACCCCCCTTTCTCTGAAATCTACACTGCTTTGGATAAAAGCATCTGCTAAATAAATGTTAATAATAATATAGATTTGTCTGTGGCAGATCATAGCCCTGCTTTATAGCTGTTAGCAGAACATTGCCAGAGTATAGTGATTAATGATTTTTAACCTCATATTTTACCCAGATTTTCTTCATCACTGCTGTCAGGCATGATATTTTCAGAAAATTCATAGCAATATCAATCCATATCTGATTAGCCATGACATTTTAGAGAGGATTCCAAACCAATTCTCCAAATTACACAAGTAAGCCAAAAGGTCAAGTGTCAACAAGTATGAGGCATTCTTAACATTCACTTCACCTCATAAATATTACTCTATATTCCTTTGCAAAAATGCATTTGTATATATTTAACCCAAAGTAACTACTGAAATAAGTCTACATATTTAAAATAATAAGAATAAAAACAGTGGTAGCTCGGCTCTCGAACTCACTAGAACTCAAATTTCTTGAAAGTCTAACAACCCAGGTTCTCTTAGAACTCGATCTGAATATCAGAAGTTGAACTATGAAGCTGACCTAATATAAATTGTATGCGCCAGGAAATGAGTCCACTTACAGTACAATGCAATTCTTACTGGAATGCCTTCTTCACAGACTGGATGATTAACCAAATGAAGCAGTGCAACATTACATTAACTAACAATAAATAAACCACTAACTTACGTATACTATTAGAGCATTTATGTTATTTATTCAAACTTCATTTTACCAGTTAAATTAACTGAAAACCAGTTCTCACTGCTTCACGTGATATTCGAGAGAAATAGCAGATTACACACCTAAACTGCCTGGGATACAAACGTCATGCATGTAACTAAACTCTTCAGCCAATAAGGTGTGTCGTCACAGAGGCGGTTCCAGTTTGCGCAGCCGGGTGTGAGGTTGCAATGCATCTAACCGTTGCTTTAGGGGGCGTGGGACATGGAAGGAGCGGACAATCAGGGCAGGACACATCGTTTGGATACATTTGTTTTCTTACTTTACAAATTACTGTTTTAATAAATGTGCTTAAATGTATTTAGTACAGAATATGTTCTTCTTGTTTTATTCGGATCATTTTGTGTTTAAATACTAAAAACAAAAACATATTTAGGTGTAATTTTTTTGGCCGGGGACCAATTAATTGGTTTTCCATTATTTCTTATGGTGAAAACTCGATAACAACTCGAATTTTTTAGAATTCGATCCAGAGCTCTGAGCAGATTAAATTTGAGTTCTGAGGTACCATTGTATATCTGGGTCCAGCAGATACCACAATATTACTAAAAATAATAATTATAATTTTATAAATATAATATGTATTACACTATATATTATGATACAAATTAATAACAGATACATTTGTTTAGAAAAATATTTTTGAATGGGCATTTCTTGAGGCAACCTCTAGTGAAACATGTCTTTCATTATAACGGGGTGGCCTATCTTATCCGCAAAGGGCCAGTGTGTATGCAGGTTTTTGGGATAACCCGTAGGTCAGCTGTTCAAACCCAGGTGTGAGGACTCTTCAGCCTATCAGTCCTCTAATTAGGGAGTTGCAGCGAAAACCCGCATACAGCCACGGCCACCGCTGCACTATAGGATCAGAAGTCAATTGTGGATGTGAGTGACAAAGCCAAATACAATAGCAACTAAAAGCTAATGCAAAATAACTAAAATTAACTAAAAGCAAGCCAAATCCAGTTCCAATTGGGGGGCTTTACCAGTGTATACAGTATAGACAATTAAAGTTATTCAGCCATTTTATAAAAATTCATGCAAATATACAAGATCAACCTTAACTTTCAATAACTGGTAAGGGTGATGGGCAGATAGTCTAAAGTCCTTAATTCAGGGGTGCTGTAAAGTGAGGGGAGGTTAAAATGGTTCTAAGGGCCCCAGAATGACCCTAAAATACTTTGGAACATAATCCGATCGATCGGGTTTGGGAGATTGTTAGACTAATATTGACCTTACTTGATATTTGTTGCTAAACAGCATCCATACATTTGGAATTTGTTGAAAATAAGACAAAAACAATATTATTTCACTTTCTCTGAAATGCCATTGATTTTTTCCCTTAAACCATGGCAGTTTGAGGGAGTGGGGGTCATGCTTTGTGGGGGGGGGGGGGGGGGGCGCGGCCCCCCG
>JAABNY020000002.1:23457385-23478213 GCA_015164015.2 Brevimyrus niger | reverse complement strand
AAATGACATAAATGCTCTAATAGTACACGTAAGTTAGTGGTTTATTTATTGTTAGTTACTGTAATGTTGCGCTGCTTCATTTGGTTAATTGTCCAGTCTGTGAAGAAGGCATTCCAGTAAGAATTGCATTGTAATATGATTAATTTCCTGTACAATTTATATTAGGTCAGCATTCATGGAGTCGACTTCTGATATTCAGATCGAGTTATAGGTCAAACTGGTTTGTTCAACTTTCAAGAAATTCAAGTTCTAGTCAGTTTGAGAACTTAGGTACTACTGTAATCTGGTTTCTGTAGTATATACTTGATAATTATTGGGTAGCACTGTAGCCACACACCTCCTAGCCTTGGGGTCTCTCCCCATCTCTCAGTATGTGTGTTTTTTGAATGTTCTCTCTTTGCTTATGTAGGCTTTCTTTGGGTAGTTTTCTCCCACAGTCCTTTGACTGTATTATTCATTTTCCTTGGTGTTAATCTGCATGAATGGATGAACCAATTTCTCTGCCCCATGGTAGGTCAGTTGAATCGATAAATACAGAGAGAATTGCACTTACAGAAGCTTTTATAACCACCTTAGAACATCAACTCTGAAAAAGGAGCGAGATTAAATAAACCATTTGAAACATTGACTTAAAAGATAAAATGTGTGTCGTCTCAAATTATATTTCACAACGGACAACAACTGACTTCAATCATTAAAACTGAAAACTTGAACCATTCTTTTCATTAAATCTTTGAAATATAATCTAGGACCTAAAAAGAAAACTGTGGCATACTGTACAGTAAATGTGTTATGAAAAAAAAGTATAATACAGGCAATTAAAATCTACATTTTTAGACTATTATGTAGTATGCAATGACTTAGAAACAATAATAAGACCTGTTAATTAAAATGTATTTTATTTTTGATCTACATATCATAATAGTATTCCTAGTACCAGTGCTTAATTCATTCTATATATTTTCAAAATTAATTCAGTTATGTTAATTTAAATATTTTTAAAATTTAAATGTGTTGATTTTTTTTTCTAATGTGATTATGTATATCTTTTTCATTATTTGCAATTGAAATGTTAGATATACAAGTTTTTGCATAAAACATTCACATTTGTACCCACATACTGTACATGTATAAAGATTCAGCAGGTAATAAGCCTGTATTTTTATATTCACATTTCTATATCTTATTGGAATAAAGGCTGTGATTAGAATCATAGATCCATAAAAATTGAGTTTTTGGGGTATTCAGTCACCTGGACTGACTAGCTTGACTGCATAGCATACCTGAAGAAACACTCATTGGATAAAATTCAGAATTTCTATATTCTGTGTAAAGAGAGTAGCAGGCCCTCAATCTCTATAGTCAATTCATGTCAATTTAGCAGACTGACTCTTTCCTTGCACACTCCTTGGTGATAAGAGTCTTTACCATGGCAGAGGAAAGGAGATATCGGGCTGGTTATGAAATTGTGTCAGTTGTATCAAGTGACAAGGGTGGGTATTTAGATAAATGGATAGTTTTGCCAACGGTGACACTTTCAACAGGCTAGGGCAGGTACCTCTTCTACATTTTTTAACTTTGATGGAAAAGTTTTATTCTTGTCTGCGATAATGCACAGCATTGCTTTTGACACATAGCACGTCTGTATTGAAGTGATGCTTTTACACTAACTGGGAAAAGGGTCAGCAGGCCATTATAATCATGCTATTGTAGATATTTTGATCAGTTACAAGTGTCCTTTGCGTCTTGTTTTGAAACTTTGTTTTCTTGGAGTGTTTAAAATGTTTTTGTAGGCTTTCCCAGGAATCAAAGATGTAGGTGCAATATGGAATTGATAAACAGCTCCAAGTACGTTCATGTTCCTCAAAAGGGTGTCATACAGTGAGAATAGATTTTTTTTCTGTTTTTCCCCTGTGTTATATTGGATTATATAGTGATAGAATATAACTTGAGATGGAGTAGAAGTGGAATGGAATACACAGCCGATGCAAGTCCTAAATGTCTGCAGCATTTTTGCGTTCTCAGTGAAGGTTCTTAATAATTCACCAGTTATACATAATTATGACCAAAGAATGTACTTTGACTTCTTATAACTGAACTCATGGGGAGGTCATGAACAGTATGGGTCAACTGCTAAATCGTTACATATGATTTTTATATCAGAAATGGGAAAATAATAGAGAATTCAGTTCCACTAACACTAATGAAGCTTGATTGTCAGTCATTTCAAATAGATTATTTATTTATTCACAAAATACAACAAGTTTGTCTTCCCCAATATGGATTGATTAGGAAGAAAATGGGTGTCTAAGAATTACACATTATCAGCTATCTTCTATTGTGGAGTGTTAGTCAAATAGAAGGATTACTTTGCAAAACAACAGGTTTTATAAGGACAACCTGAACTTCAGTGTAATTGAGTTTATATATTCCCACCCACATATTACTACAAATGTCCTTGTTACACTTTTTTGTACAAAGAGCTGCTGGGGTTAAGGGCCCTGCACATGGGGCCAGTTAAACGCTTCCTTTTCCAGCCTTAGAATTCAAAACCAAGACTTTCCAGACACTGATGCCTGACCTAAAGGACCACATTTCACCTCTCACATTGAAGATCGAGCTTACCTGCATTTCGGCTTTCCTGTAAGGTAATGATCCTAAATATATGCCGAAATCAACTGAGAAATAATTGACAAGTCACAAAATCAACATTTGGATGTCTGATGCTTGTTTTGGTTCCTTCTAGCTCCCATTTACTGCAGCCCTAATGGCTGTCTTCTTCTTGTCATTCTTTTCTGCCATTTTGTTAAACCTGCTTCTAGTTTTGTACCTAAAATAAACCCCTATTCTGTCTTTCAGCCTCCATGTCAGATGATTATTCTAGCCCCCGAGGCTAGAATACATCTTAGCAATGCCCTTCCTTCATTTAAATCAATATCTAGCTAATCTGAGGCATGCTCCAGATTAAAGTATTTCCTTAAACCAATATGAAAGCTTTGGAAATCTTCCAAATCTGTCCATAGTATTTTATTTATAACAGAATTGTGGCATTGTGACACTACAGCTACAAAATAGTAACTTAATTATTGAATGGTATTTATAAGTAGCATGTTGAATTTGTGCAGTTAATACTTATTTTTTCCCTATTACCATGACAAGAATGTTAATCAGGAATTAAGCAAGAAAAATGTCTGGACGGATGGATGAAATGATAGATGGAATACTTCTTTCTGCTAAATTATTGGCTTTCCTTCCTTTAACATTTTGTGAAGCCCGTCCTGGAGAGGATAACAGTACTGAAACACTTACTGTGGCAGGCTTGGAACTTGCCCTTTGAGGAATTTTATATCACTCCTCCATGGATTTCTTTGATGGGCTTATGTTTATTTTCTTTACCGCTTTGAATCAGAATACAGGTTTTCAACTGTCCAACTAAGATGACCATTGCAACACACTGATTTTATGTTGCCACAACCAATTTTGTGTTTATTATGATGTATGTTAAGGGTCATTATATGGTTTAGAAGGCAAATCAACAGCAACATTTCAAAATCCCAGCAGGCCTACGTACTGGAATTCATTATTATCATATTAACAAGAGCCCCTAGACCACCAGTAAAAAGAACAGCCACAAAGAATCAGTAATCAACTATAATATTTGACTCTCGATATTGGGTGCTTTTTTTGCATACAGTCTTCTTTTGATGTGAAACATGTCCATTGTGTGCAAAGCCAAGGAATTCAATTCTATTGACCAAAATACAAAATTCCATTTGTGGTCCCAATGACACCAGGCAAATTTAATGGTTGTGCTAACTAACTAATGGCTTCTTTCAAACAGTCCATCTGAAGTGGTTTTTGACATGAAGGTGCCATGTAACTGCTACAATTCAAAGTTAGTGAACTACATCTCCCAGCATGCAATGTGCCTGCATCCCAGTTGCCTTTGGTATAACAAGTGTTTTTCATCTCACTGGTGAGCTAGTAGGAAGTTCAATGCTTCTGATACTTATTTGGACAGTCCGGTGTCTTGTTGCAAGATTGTTAGTTTATGGTACCTTCTACCGGTCCATGTATATTCTAGTTTCTCTCTTGTTCTGGTTTTTGGATTTCTATTTTGGCTGATCATTTGGATTGTTTGCCACACCTGAGTTAATGGAGCACCCGGAACCTTCCAGGTACTCATGGACATTGTACTTTGACCTCACTGAGAATACATGGCAGTTTGCCTAGACCATGTTATCATCTACACGGACAGCTTGTCAGAACACCTTTTTCACCACGGCAGGGTGCTGTACTCCATCTGGCTGGCAGGACTCACGACCAACATTCCCAAGTGCTACCTGGGGTTTACCAAAGCTCATTATCAGGGGTTTCCCATGGATGGGGCCTGGTACAACTCCAAAGAGTAGGGCTAAAACCATCTGGAATTTCTTATATACTACTACTAAGAAATAGGTACAAGCCTTCCCAAAACTAACCAGGTATTATGAGTTTTTCCAATTTCTTTCTAGTTACCCCACTTCAGATCTCATCTGCAGGGGTCAGTCCTGCAAACACAGATGCCAGACTTCCATTCCAGTGGTTAAATGAGACCCTCACCATTGAACCGGTCTTCCACAGCCCCAACTTTGAGTTGCTAGCTGTACACTGACACCTCAGGGGTCAGCTTGAAAGCTGTTTTCTCCCAGGAACTCAGGGGTGACGATACTCCAGATATGAATATATTTTGGAAGACCATCGACAATAACTTTTGCAACCTGGGACTGGGTCGGTCTTCCTGTGTGAGGCTTAAAGCCCACGTTGGGAAGAACGTCGGTTGAACAGGAAAGAGTAAGCTGGATGTACTGTACAAGCCTGCCCCGGCCTTCATGAGTAGACAGCATGGAGGATCCCCATCTGCACAGAAGGACCCATGTCTTACAGTTTGGTGTAAAAGGTGCTTCCCTCTAAATTCAAGACAAGAGCACCATCCTCGGCGAACAAGCCCTCCTCAAGTGATATTTATGGGCACCCTTATCTCACCGCAAACTACATTGGAATTCTTTCATCTTGATGCATGACACTTAGCTTCCATATATAGACACCCCTTCACTTAGTCACCAAGTTCCTTTCCTACAACTGGGTCGTTAAGCAAATTGCTTGATAAGCGAGGAACCACCCCTTACCGATATTTCAAGCATACAGGACTATACTGATAGTACAATACAACAAGTACTGATAGTAGGTTTATGTTAAACATCTTTAAATATTGTTTAGTCACCTTTACACCATTTGCAACATTTTTAGTATATTTAAAATGTTTATACAATTGTGATCTGTATACTTTAACAAGCAGGAGGACGCCAGCTCTAACACACATTACTTAGGTATTAGGTAATTGGAGATTGCGAATGGTAGTGTCGTGAATACTGAGTGACCGCGGAAATGAGACTAAGAATGACAAAGGGTGATGCAAGACGAGATGCGTGACACAGAGACATTGCGCTGCCATTCCTACGACCAAAGATCTTGCACAGCATATACTGTAATAAAAACTGGTCGGAGAGCTGGTCGTAAGTCCGGGCGGTCACTAAACATGTAGGTTGTTTAATGAGGAGTGTCTGTACGAAACTGTGCTCCTACACTACAGAGGCATTAACTGCCCTTGTTTTATTTGATGTTATACAGAAGGTATTTCGGTTAACTAATTGTTATTTGACGAATGTGTGTGTATTGCTGACACTGCCCTTTAAGGACAATCTATAAACCGTGGCTTTAGCTTGAATATCTGCCTCTCGACATCCAGAGGCAATAGGTCGACTTATGTTGTCTACATGCTCTGTTTAGACTAATTGTTTCCTCATAATAATAATAATAATAATAATAATAATAATAAAAACAAAATTAAACTTTCCGCAGCACAGAGGCGTGCATCGTAGTAAGATGCATGTGCACACCACCAAAGCACATCGTTAACAGTAATGAGTCTCTGATTACGATCACACCTTTCACGGGTTTCAGCCATGGTATCTAAATTTGACAGCTTTTTTAATTAATATGGCTCACATTTTCATCAGGTTTTAAGAAAACAACATGAGCCATAATCTATAAGTGATTTGTGATGCCTAATGGGTAAATCGTTTCCTATTATCTGTGAGATTATAACTGTGCAGCAGTAGACCAGGGGTGAATGAGATGAATCAGTTAACTCTCTGTGGGAAAGCTCAGTATACAGTATAGTAAACCATGTCACATATCTCTAAAATGCTTTGTATATGTTTCTTTTTGTAGAAAGATAATGAATATCAAAATTAGTCAATACCCTGGAAATGACTAATTTCACAAATATTAATCTCAGAACACTATGTTGTTTTGTCAGTTTTTAAAAGGATATGCAGAATTTTTCATCTGGCAGTAATTGCGGAATAAAATGAAAATGATGTTATTCGCTCTGCAGTATTACCATTAAATGGATAAATAATGCAATAAATGGTTTGCAAAATGTTGCATCATGGAAACGCTTTAATAAAAAATACAAGTCCTCAAAATAGAAGTTACTTATAAATGCTGAATGCTTTCAGCACTTGTTGCAATGGTGATTTACTCTCAGTGTCACTTTTCCACTTGGGGAGAGTTAAAATTCAGTGCATTAATATATGAATAATGGAATCAACATGGCAGTACTTTTAAATTGTCATACTGTGTTTCTGTCAAGACCAGGGTATCACTTGCTGATGTGTATATATATTTTAGACTGGCATTTTTATTGTTCTTGGTCTGACAGGCAAGAGGATGTTTGAAAATGCTTAATGTTCACCATCATTGCCAATACTGTTATTATAAATTTTATTTGTCACATATAAGTCAGTTGTTTGTTCACAGCTTAATTGACATAAATCAAAGAGATTATGTATAACTGACATAACTCGGAAACCATAGCATTACTTAAATTATTGTCAACCTATTTATTTCCACTGAGTTTTATTTAATTGTCAGTTCTGATTCAAAGCCTAATATCTTTTAATTCTGGAATCATCAATCCAATGGTCCAGATCACATCAGATTCCAACTTCAAAGGTCAAGATTTAAGTTGTTAAGAGTTGTGTTTATGGTTTATGGATTTTGTACATCAGTATTTTTTTACAAAGTTTATTATCAGGGGGGTATTTGCAAATATATTGATGAAAATGGGTCTAATCGGAGGCTATTGTCAAAAAAATATATTGACACAAATTCAAAATCTTTAATTATGCAATGCAGATCTATTCAAGAATGTGATGAGGGATTCAGAGTATGTTTCTCACTGAAATACAAGCTAACTTTTGATTTGATGTAAACTGAAATTGCCAGATCTTTATCTAGATGATTTAGTCTGTAGTAAGATTCTTATTTAGTTCCTATTTTCTAATAGTGCTTAGTTATTATCATTGTTTTCCACCTTAAGTTTTAGAACACAGCAAGCATAAAAATTTGTCTAGATTGTCATTGGCATTATAATGTGTCATGAATGTGTTCATAGGCTTTCATTAGAAAAGTGTTGCCTTGCAGACAGAACCAAGTCCTCTAAGGATCTTAAACTTAGCATAGTGGAGTGGATTGCAAGTGCAGAAAGGTCAGAGAAAGTATGATTCAACAAAGACCCCCCCCCCCCCATAAAAAGCACATAAATGAAAAGTATGTCACAGTTCTTGTTCACTTTTGTTCAAGCAGTGAATTGTCCAAAAAACACATCACTTTGAACATAATTGTTCCCATAAGTACACATGGCAACAGAGCACCCCAGGCCAAACGTCTATGATTGATTTTCTAGTTATGGATCCAAGCTGTTTGTGACACTAGGATGAAAAGAAAGGCATAGCTATCAACTGACCATCACTTGCTGGTATGTTCCATTCAGCCTGTAGGAGACATGAATGCTGGGAGCATTTGGTTAAAGGAAACTGGAAACTCCCGGTGGATTAGAGCAGTGTTTCCTCTTAGCTCCCAGGGCACCTGTACGAGGTATTCTGTGTTTCTGATTGGCTGGGGACCTGGAGGGAGTAATTGCACTGCATGCACTGCCTGGGGATCCCTGGGGACTGGGTTGGTAAACACTGGATTAGAGCATGTTACTACAAATAAAGAGCCTATGGTGGTCATAAGTGTCATGGAAACGCTCCTTGGGAATATACTCTGAGATGTTCTGGAGGGATACTGTGTACCAAGGCTGCAACTACATGGTATTCCATCCCATGTCTTAATGTGCAATAGACAGTTGGGGGGCAACATCAAGTTATCACAATGCAGCTCCCCTCTATATTCACTGATTACTTTTTGTTAGTGGGTGGCTGCACCAAAGTTGCCTATGTGCCTTAGTGATGGAGATGCTAAAGGATGTCATGGGAAAGACGAGGGCTTCCTCAGCAGAATTTAATTGTGCAGACCTTGTGTGTGAAATATAGCATTTGTGGGTCTGACTTTTATCCTTGATTCTTTCAGTCTTTTTGAGAATGGGCAGCTCCACGGCCGGGGTGTCTAATATAGGTGACAGGTGATATGTTTTGCTTGACTGTGGTGGAGAGTTGACATCCAGGGCTGTGTTGGTGTCAGTTAATGCCCATATACTCACCTGTGAGTTCTAAGAGAAAGAACAAATTTGCAAACTCGAGCTGCTAAAATAAGGCTATTCCACACGGTTTCTGGGCCCATCTACACTTGACAGCAGCAGGTTCTTGGGATCACGTTGAGTTCGCCAAGGTGATTCAGGCAGCTTATAAGGATGCCACCTGGTCAGCTCCCCAGGGAGCTCTTCCAGGCGTAGCGTCGTGGGTGGAGGCCCCAGTCCGGACTCAGCACACACTGGGGAATTATATTTATTACCTGACATGGGGATGTTTGGGGATCCCACAGGACAAGCTACGGCCAGTGGGCTTGGGAAGGGAGGGCTGGGCTGACCTTCTCAGCATGTTCACTGCTATCACCAGGTGAAGCGGTGAGAAGTCATGTGGGGTGAGTGGCCAAAAATCACATCTGACTGAATGAATTTAATCAGTAGTAATATGTAAGAGTGAGGTGATTCGAAAGGAAAATGTTTTATTTAATTTACTGTAAAAATACATACTATACACACATACATTTGTGTGTGTGTGTGTGTGTGTGTGTGCGCGAACAGGTTTACCTATCCTTATGGGGACACAATGTCCCCATAACGTGATAAATATCCGTTTACCTATCCTTATGGGGACATTTCCTGGTCCCCATAAGGGAAAATTCTATTTTATAAAAATCGGTAACTGCTATGAAAAAACTAAAAATGCAAAAACTCTTGTATTTCATTAGGTTACTTATGGTTATGGTTATGGTTAGGGGAGGGTAGGGGTTAAGGTTGTCATAGCATTAGCATTTCTCCCATTGAAATGAATGAGTGGTCCCGATAAGGATATGTTTACCCTACATGAGCGTGTGTGTGTGTGTGTGAATTCTCGCTGTAAAATATCAACCAAAGTGTTTCTATGTAATGTATAATTATGCATCTTTGACTTGCACATGCAATCAGGGCCGTCTGGGGGGCATGGATACCCTGACAGACCCAGAAGGCCCAGCATGTTACAGGAGTCCTTGCATATGCAGATGTATAAAATAATATAGTGTAAAGGGGGGTGAGGCCCCAGGGTGACATTTTGCCAGGGGCCCCATAATGTCTAGTTACTCCCCTGCATCCAGCTACTGCATGCAATTCTAATCCTTTTACTCTTCAGTTGTTCTTATTCCTATTTGTTTTTCAGCAACTGTTATGTTTGTGTTTCCAACCACAAAGTTTTCCCCTTCGATGTTAAAGAAATGGTTGTTTGAACTCCGAACACTGCAGCCCTGGAGTGTACATTCGGAATTGAGGATGGCTATATGGACTCGTTTTTTGTTTGCATTCTTGCAGTCCTCAAAAGACCCACCTAATCTTAAATTTAGAACTAGTGCACTTTCTGGGGAAGCAAAGTTGTGTTGACTAGAGGTCTGTCCTTGCAAAGTGCTGCAGGCAACTTGCTGCCACACACAAGGTGAGATGGAGTGTAGGGCAAGGGTAGGAAATGGGCCCCTTACTTAACGCATACATTTTTAACAAGATGGAAATACACCACAGATACTGTCACACAGCCATTAATATAACATACTTTAAAAACGCAGAGGAATCTCACTCTGTGAGAAACAGATACACATCCAGTGAGATGTTCAGTCGATGAGACAAAGCAGACTGTTGCTTGCATACTTGGAATTGCACTTTTCTAGTAAGTAAGTAAGCATTTTTTTAGTAAGTTACAAACTTGAAAAAGTTTTTACAGGCATGGTAGTGATAGTAAAATGTTTTTAAGTCACTTGACAAACAACCAAGCCTCTTCAACCATTAGCAATATTGTTCTTCTCTTATCAAGAAAAAAAAAGTTTTCTACGGATACTGTCAAGGAAAATTTATGTCTGAATAAGCAGTGCTGATCTGATTAAGCTAAAATATGATTTTCATAGGAGAATGGCCTTAGCCGAATAATTTAGTATTTTAAGATTGTTATAAAAATTAATTTGCATATTTTACTTTGTGTCCTGAACTTACAGGACAGGTTTCACATTAGGGAAATTAAATCCTCTGTATTAAATATATGCAAATTTGACAGTGGCTTATTAAAAAAAAGAATGACAATGACTTGATGATTTGCTGTCTCCATTTTATACAAACTCGAAAGGCATGTACATTTATTTTGCTACAAGGTACTACAGTATAAGCAATTTCTAAATTCATGTATAAGGCTATTATAAAAAAAATATATATTGGTCATCAAGGTAAGTTTGACAAAATAGTGCTAACTGTGAGCCTAATGACAATAAAATCTTCACTATTTACCTAATAAAAAGATTTGAATGACATCTGGTGAAATACTGGACTGCACTAAATCAATGATTTGATTTAATCAGGAAAGGGTGGGCTTTCCTGATTGAAATGTCATTATTAGCAATACATTTTAATACTTTGAGCTTGATATTTAGAGAACAACAGGAAAGAAAGTCCAGTAATATTGATTTAGAAAGTTCCTGATTTTATAAATATAACAGGGAAAGAGGCACCAGTGAATATTTTAATAACAGTTTAGTTTCATTTATAGTAATGGTCAGAGTATCCTATTCAAATCCAGGGTTGATGGTTCATGAAGAAATTATTTTAGACTCGGTAGCTACATATCGTCCGACAATCAACCTGCCTTATGAGCTAAGCGATTGCGAATCTGCTTCCCGAAGTATTGAGCCGATATCTCATTGCCATACTGAACGTTCTTCTTGTCTCTCATCTGCATGCCTTCCCTTACCTGGCCTATCATCTGTGTGTACAATCCTTACCTCCCAGCTCCTGCCAATAACCTACCTGTCCCGCTGAGCCCAGCATCTTCCGTAATCCCTTCCTCATGTGTCCAGTGTCTTCCTGTTGGACGGATCCCCCCGGTAACGAACCCTGCTTACGGTCCTGGACCCCGATTTCTGTGTATCCCTTTGGCACTTTGTCTCCGGCTCCCTTGATACCCCGGGTCATTACTTGTTGATGACTGTCCTTGATTTCCCCCAATAAAGATTCTCTGCCCCTGCATCTCTGGATCTCTGCCTCCCTTTGAGCCGGAGAGTGACAGAATACTTTTTCTCTTGATGGATCCAGCAGGGAACTTGAAAACCCGTATGGCCGCCCTGGAACAGCTGACCGCTTCCCGCGCAGCCCAGGTGCCGTTCTGCCCCTTTGCCGATCACCATGCCTGAGCATTATGATGGGAACCTGGATCAGTGCAGAGGATTCCTCATGCAGTGTGGCATTTATGTAAAGGAACAACCTGAGATGTTCTTTAACTCAGGAGCGGAGTTCAGATTCATGATCTCCTTGCTGACGGGCTGTGCACTTGAGTGGGAAACTGCCTTGTGGGCCAACAGCAGCCTGCTCTTGACTTCTGGGAGAGAGTTTCATTAGGCTCTGATTGAGTTCTTTGACTATCCAGCAGTGGGAAGAAGACCAGGATTCCGGCTTGTCGCCAGGGAATTCGCTCTGCTGCTGAATTCTCTGTAGAATTCCAGACTATCGCCGTGAACCTGAGATGGCCAGATGATTGTCTTCAAACGATCTTCCTCAAAGCCTTGAATCCAGAATTGCAGGATGAGCTATTCCACAAAGGGGAGGCTCCTTCATTTAATGATCTGGTTCGACTGGCGGTCAGACTCGATAATACTGTTAGGGACAGATGTCACAGATGAACTCATATGGAGGCCCCGCGAGGAACGCCCCTCCTGGCGATTGAAGCATTGGAACCCATGCAAGTTGGTCGTGCTCCATTTACCTCTGGCAAAGGAAGGAGACGTATTCAGGGAGGACTCTGCCTGTATTGTGGAGGAGCTGGTCACACCATCTCGACCTGTCCCAGTCGACCCAACTGCGATGGAGCCCCCCCTCCCGGTTGGTGTCTCTTCCTTACCCTCTATTACGGTTTCACAGTTCACGGTGCCGGTGTTCTTAGAAAGGGACAACAAACGTTTTGAAGTATGAGTACTTATCGATAGCGGAGTGGCTGGTAACTTCATTGATGCTGACCTGGCTAACCAGATGAATCTACCCCTGCAGACACTCGCTCATCCTATTTCGGTACGAGGGGTTACTGGGGAATGGATGGTAGAAGGAACAATCCGCCATTGAGCCGCTCCTTGGTGATGCAGGTGGGGGCCCTCCATTGGGAGGAAATCGAGGTTTTCGTTCTCTCCCAAGCAAAGGACCAGATGATCCTCGGGCTTCCTTGGTTGAGGAGACATAACCCTCACATCGAGTGGCGAACTGGGGAAATTGTAGCTTGGTCATACCAATGTCATTGTGAATGCTTCCGTTTAAAGCTACAGGACTGGAGAGTCCGGAGCCTAAAAACCTGGAGGTGGTTCCGGTGGAATATCAGAACTATTCTGCATTTACTGTACCTCCTTATAGGGATTGCGACTATGCTATTGAACTCTTAGATGGCGCTACCTTACCAGAGACTCGGGGCAGGCTGTACCTTGTCTCTTTACAGGAGGAGGAGTCTCTGGAGACCTACATGCATGAGAGGTTGAAGCAGGGGATCATTCAACCTTCCACGTCACCTGTGACGGCAGACTTTTTCTTTATTAAGAAGAAAGACGGAGGATTACATTCAGTGGTGGATTACCATGCCTTAAACGTGATCACCATCAAGAGGAGAGAACCGCTGCCATTAATCCCTTCCATGTTGGAACAGCTTCGAGAAGCAGTCATATTTACTAAACTGGATCTGCGCAGCGCATATTACCTTGTGAGAGTCAGAGCAGGAGACAAATGGAAGACATCTTTTATCACCAGTAGAGGGCAGTATGAGTACCTTTTTATGCCTTACGGGCTAGCTAATAGCCTCTCGATCTTCCAGTCTTTTATAAATAGAGTCTTTCATGACATGTTGTACAAATTTGTTTTTGTCTACATCGATGATATCCTGATTTACTTACCCTCTAAGCAGGATCACATTCGCCACGTACGTCAGGTGTTGCAACAACTCAGGGAACATCAACCTGTATGTAAGGGGAGAAAAGTGTGAGTTCCACCAGACTTCTATAAAATTCCTGGGTGACGTCATTCAACCGGGAGCCGTTGCCATGTACAACCGGAAGATTTCGGCTATGCAAAAATGGCCTCTTCCCAAAACTCTTAGAGATCTGCAAAGATTTCTCGGATTTACCAACTTCTACCAGAGATTCATTTACAACTTTAGCAAAATAGCAGCCCCCCTCACCTCTCTTACTCGCAGGAAGTAGGCTCGTCTCAGCTGGACTCCGGAGGACTATCTCGCGTTCACCCGGTTGAAGCAAGCTTTCTGCATGGCCTTGGTGCTGAAGCAACCACGACTGGAAGCCCCGTTCGAGGTGGAGGTTGATGCATCCGAGGCTGGAGTGGGAGCGGTGCTCATACAGCAGGATCCTGAGACTGGACGGTGACAATCGTGTGCGTATTTCTCGAAGAAACTAACTCTCGCAGAATGAATGAAGTTGGAGATTGAGAGCTGCTCGGTATGAAACTGGCATTGGAGGAGTGGCACCACTGGCTGGAGGGAGCCCGCCACCCCTTCATCATGCTGATGGATCATAAAAACTTAGAATATCTGCAATTTCCAAATGACTCACCTCCCGTCAGGCTTGCTGGGCACAATGATTACCTGCCTGGAGGTAAGAACGTGGAAGCGGATCCCTTGTCCAGACACTTCAACTCCCCCGCAAGTGGAAAGGGTACTTACTCGGTTCTCCATTACTCCTCTTTCATCACCTGCGGTTTGGAAGAGACTGTCAAGTTGCAAAATGAGAACCTGAGCTCCCCCTTCAGACTGCACGCCGGGTGTGTTGTACAGGGTCTGTCGCCGTTTCATCGTCAGGAGTTGGTTCGCTGGATTCATACTCAACCGGGGACAGGACACCCTGGTGTGTCAGCCACCCAGTGGCTCGTTGCCCGTCGGTATTAGTGGCCCGGGTGGCGACAGCAAGTCCAAGCTTTCGTTGATAGCTGTCCTGACTGTGCTAGATGCAAATTGACCACCTCAAGCCCCGCGGGTCTTCTCCAACCCTTGCCAGTTCCCTCTAAACCTTGGTCGCATGTAGCAATGGATTTCATCACTGACTTACCTCGATCCTCGGGAAAGACCACTATGCTCACCATTGTTTCACCGTTTCTCGAAGATGTTGTTTGGTTGCTCTTCCTAAATTGCCCTCTGCTGTAGAACTCGAGGAGGTTCTAATTAACAAGCTCTTTTGTTTAACAGGCATCCCAGACGATCTTGTCTTTGATCGAGGACCACAGTTTACTTCTCGAGTGTTTCGGGAGTTCTGCTCCAAATTACGGATATTGTTAAGTGTGACATCTGCTTATCACTTGCATGCAAATGGATTAGTGGAATGCACTAACCAAGAGGTGTCCAAAGCTCTCTGCCTGCTTAGCCAGACTGACCCCGCCAGTTGGGCTTCTCACCTAATTTGGGTGGAGTATTCCCGGAATTCTCGGGTGAGTCCTGTCACAAAATTAGTCTGCCTCCCGTGAGGGAGGGTGGACCCTCTGCCTGAATCGGAACTCTTCTGGATTCCTGAAGATGTCAGGGAATACTGCAGTATGTGGAGGACTGGGAAGGGGAAGACCCAGATGAAAGGAGTTGGGTTCTTTTCTCCACAGTGACAGGTCAGATGCTGAAGGACGCCTTCCACCTGGCTCATCCCAACAAGCCGGCTCCCCGACCCAGGGGTCGATCTCGCAAGCGTCGTCAGCCTCCCGAAGGCAGCTGTCAGGGGGGGGTACTGTCATGCCCACGGAGGCGGGGTCCAACAGGTGCAAATCATTGTCTGACAATCAACCTGCCTTATAAGCCAAGCGATCTCAAATCAGCTTCGTGAAGTATTGAGCCAATGTCTCATTGCCATACTGAGCGTTCTTCTTGTCTCTCGTCTGCCTGCCTTCCCTTACCTGGCCTGTCATCTGTGTGTACAATCCTTTACTCCCAACTCCCGCCAATAACCTACCTGTCCCGCTGAGCCCAGCATCTCCTGTAATCCCTTCCTCGTGTGTCCAGTTCCCGTGTCTTCTGTTGGACGGATCCCCCTGGTAACAAACCCTGCTTACGGACCTGGACCCCGATTTCTGTGTATCTCTTCGACACATTGTCTCCGGCTCCCCTCCTCGGGGATTGCTCTCGTCTTTGCACCAATCGGCGTCTGTGCCTTGGCTGAGGAGACATCGCTCCCTCGATACCCAGGGTCATTACCTGTCGGTGCCTGTCCTTGGCTTCCCCCAATAAAGATCCTCTGCCCCTGCATCTCTGGATCTCTGTCTCCCTTTGTGCCTGAGAGTGACAGCTACAGTACATGATAATAATCAGGCTTCCATACTACGTTTAAACTGAAATACCAGGCATGACAGTGTAGTAACAAACAACATCATCAGCTAGGCAGCTAATTAAAGTACTTGACAAATGCTGACTTTTTGAGTAACAATCAACATTGGCTTCATTTCATACTAACTGTATGTTGTAATTTAATACCATTACATCTACTCTTGATCTGCATGGAGAGCCAACACTGCATGTTTATGATCACTGCATACACACTCTTTGCACTGCCCACACTCTCTTTGCCCAATGACCTTCTTGGGAAGTGTTTCTGGCTACACATACCAGTCTGACTCAAATTAACATTTTGTCTCCAATACTGATGCAGATTAAAGCAAAAAATAAACAAACAAACCAAGATGGTGTCATTTTATATGGTCAAAATTTTAACTGGTATTTTATGTTTTACTCATATGATCATGTCAGTTTTTCAAACTCAAAAGAACAACAGAAATGAAGAAATACTGTATAAAACAAGCCAATTACAAGTAACCTTGCTCTCACAATGCTGAGTTGTCACACAGGCAAATTTAAAGTGCATTGTCTGTTCCACTTAAGGAAAGCACACCATAAATTAAATGTGTTCACACACACACACACACTTACACAAACACTTTTTGCCTGAAAGTCCATTTTTATTCACAGTTGGTTACTACTCTGTAGCTAAACTTACCAAGAATACCAGGCTTAATCTGGTAAGCTATAACACATGAAACATAGCTTCTCAGCATTTTCTCCAGTAAATGATCTCGTTTTCACATCATAATTTTTAATGAGATATTGTCAGTGTTTCATTGGTAGGTTTGTTGCCAATGTTGATACATTTATGGAATGTCAATATTACCAAATTTTATAAGCCATCCCATATATCAATAGAGCTCACTTATATAGTCTGACAACAACTTGGTCCTCAGTATTGTTTTCTCCACCATTCTAAGTCCAAAGTTTTAAAATTGTAGAATTCTTAGATCTCCAATTTCCTTGGTGAAATATTTTAATTCAGCTCAGCTAAATAAGAACATAAGAATGTTCTTATTATCATCGATCTTGATGAACTGTTTTGGTTCCTTATCCTTGACCGGCCACCAACAAGAGTGTCCTGACCAGCTACATTGTTTTGGAAACTACAACATCTCCATCCACAAGACTTGGCAACATAGAGGGCATGCAGCCAAGAAGATCTTTGGGGCCTCTCTGCCTCCCCCCTTGATGACATCTTTACAAAATGGTTTATGACAAGTTTCCTGCATTGGGGAGGCCGCCTGCCACCCTTCCCACAGTCTTTCTGCCCCTCATCCATCTGGTAGAAGATACCGCAGCATTTGAGCCAGTTCTGCCAGACACTGTAACTGCTTCTTCCCCATGGCCATCTGGACTCTTCTCTGGTTGCTGCCGCCCTCCCCACAAATCTGAATCTCACACTAACTCTGACAACCACCAGCACTCTGTCACTTTGTTGCTGTTTGCTCCATTATTGCACTGTGTCCTGTATTTAACTTTATTATTAATTTATTTATTTTTCCTACATTTCACTCTGCAGCTGCAACAGTGCCCCTCTTGAACATCCCGACAATCCAGTGTTTTCATTTACTTTTGTGTGTTAATGTTTGTAATGTGCCATTTCCCCTGCCCCCCCCCCTCCCCCGGTTCTTCCATCGTCTGACAGTTCTTCCCATCTGTGTCCATGCAGTGCTATGGTGGCTATTCATTATGATTAGAATGGCTGCTATAAGCAGAGGATCTTGCCTGCAGATTATCCCCAGCCCATGTCAGAGTGCACGGTGCCTGTCAAGCATTATAGATAGATAATAAGGTGCTGAAGTATTATATCCATAATGAAGAAAACCATAACAAGGAAATATAAATATTACTAGACACAGAAGAGAAAATTACTTCAGCATTAAACAGATATGTTTTTCTTATTCTCTTTGTATTTGTTTGTTTGTGTACTGGACTATTTACTGCTTTTATAACTTTAAACATCAATTACACTTAAAGATATCACAGCCAGTCTGTATGATTATTAATGATTGTACTTGTACAAGACAGCCGTGTTGCACATTCATTCAAGGTGAGGTGAATGTGACCAGAATAGCAGAACTGATACTGTAAAATAGTTAGGCAATTATGTTTTATTATCACCTGATGTCATTGGAATGACTAATGAACTGTCAAAGGAAAGACATAAGTAATAACTTAAACAAAGACATAAGGTCTTCCTGACGGCCGACAGATTTCCCATGATACATTGCTACAAGCATGCCTGACTGTAGTTCATAAAGACTCTTCTCAAACAGCCCATGAAAATGTCCCAATTCCATGCAATAGACATTATGCTCTGTTCCTGTTTGTAGAAATGAAGTATAACAATTATACATTTTTTCCCTTTTACTTTATGAGTTTTATTCTTTTCACATAAACCAAGTAGGTTTTTATTTGTTTATTTTGCAGGATGTTGTACAGTAAATGTGGCATTATGCAAAGGTCTTAGGCAGTCAAAGAAAATGTTTAAAGCTATTTTTTACACAGAAAGCAAAACAATTTAAATTTATAACATATGCAAATTAATAGTAACACATAAATCAAACAAACAAACAAACAACGAAATATAATAACTTACGGTATGTTCTCCAAAAAGTTCCTGATATCTTGCTGGATGGCTAGAAGAGCAGAGCTTTGGTTCCCAGACCTCTGCTTAGGGGCACCTCAGCCATTCCATGTGTTTGTTACATTTCACACCCAACTCACTGAATTACCTAACTTATTTAGTTAAATAGCAACTTAATGAGGTATTAATTAACTAAAGGAGGTGGCCAAGTAAAAAACTTACAAATACTGGGGTGACTTCAGAAGATGTTTTGTAATGGATTATGTGTGTGTGTGTGTGTGTAGTGGAAGAATTCTTTTTTGTTTTTTTTTGGCCAATTGGCTGATTTCCAGCATACAGACATGTAAGTATTATGAGACAATGCATAAAGACAACATTAAATTATTTAAAAGGACAAATTACTAATTTTTATTAGTTCTACATGGAAAAAAAGCAATTTCCATTCCAACAGAATCCTCTATGATTGTGCATGATTGTAATAATTAGGCCTCTTTTAAGGAGGCTCATTAAGTTACTTTGCATCCCCTTGAGTATGAAATACAGCATTTCAAGGACAAGGTTAGCATGCACAAAATATTGACATAATCCTGTTTGGGCAGTACAAAGATTACCTCACACCTCTACGGGTAGAGGAGTCCTCAAGGTTGTCTTGAAGCTTTTCCTCACGCTGTTAGATGAATTAGTGTTTCTAAATTGCATATCCTTTATGCATGCATGTCTCCAATGATACACTGGCTTTGTATTCTGGATATACCTTTGCCTTGTGCCCGCTGATGTCTGGGTTATGCTCCAGGTGGCGCTGCGCTAGATTAGCAATTGGAACATGGGTGAATTTTTTTTATTATTGAATGTACATTCTCACAAACATATTGGCCTGGATTATATCCTTTGCTAAGCATACAAAAAAATGTACAATCAGAGCCTAGAGAAATTCTGCTGATTAGATGACAGAGAATGAATAAGTATCAAGATATCTACAGCTGGCTGGATAGAAATAGTGCAGTGTACAATGATTGCATTTCTTTGTAATATATAATTCAAAACTGTTGATATTCTGGAATATTTTGTGCAATTTGTATTCAAGCAGCTTTGTTTAGTTTCTTCTGACTAAAACAAATATTGCATGGGGCTATGGATATAAGAGTTGCTAATGTAATTAGGGCTACGAAATATTCACCACCAACACCCCTCATGTCACATCATCACTGACAACTCTTCCTGTGAGAGAAAATGCAGACACTGATTAAATTTGATAAGAGGACGCTATGTAAGGCTATGTGTACGGAGTGGGGAGTGAGATAATTATCTGCAGGGGCTTTGTCTGCACAGAGAATTATGTTGACCGGAATTTTCATTTTATTTCCCTGTAATCTGTAACACACAGCAAAGACTTTGTGGTGGCTTGCCACACACAGATATGGAGAAGCGAGGATGACATCAGGGATATGGAAGCTGCCTTGCATTTTATCAGAGGCTTTGCATGATTTTGGCCAGGCCCGAAATGGAATGCAAGCAACATGACCATAGTCCCACGAGCAAAGTCGTCACACCCGAGTGGTATTTTTATGGGACACGCATGCTCCTCTGGCTAATAAATGTCATATGCTGGATCTTCCCCTTTTTGCAGCTGTCACCCAGTCAGTCTGTTCATTCACAGATCAAAGTGGGGGGGCTGCACTCTCTCTCTGTGCTGATTAGGTGTCAGCTAACTTTTTGATCCACCTTCCCAGCAGCACACCAACCACTGGGGGCCACTGTCTTGTGAGATACAGGTAATAAGATGAGTCACTGATGGCAGTCCGAAGGCAGGCTGTTACAGCAGACTAGGTGAGTTCGATAAGCACGAGCGAGATGTCTCTCAGTGATTGTATGCATTATTTCTCTTCTCCACCTCAAAAGAAATGAAACGATTTAACGCTTGCCAGTCTAGAAATCGAGAACTTCAAAGTATATGGGCTTTGGAGCACTTTTCTATTGGCCAGACTTGTAGAAATGCTGCACCAGCAGTAGTTTGCAGATTGTTAATTTATTTACCCTCATCACAGGTGAAAATATTTGAATTCTCACAACCCACACCTCACCTCCCAATCTTGTGGACAATCACAGGTACAAGCAACTTCATAGAAATATACATGTAAATGCAAGCACATGAAAAGTATGTTCTCGGGTTGGACTGAGTCAGGACATGCCCTCGACAATGACATATAAAGGCAGCAGAAAATAAAACTACTCTACATTCAGAAGTGTTTAGATAGATAGATAGATAGATAGATAGATAGATAGATAGATAGATAGATAGATAGATAGATAGATAGATAGAT
>JAABNY020000002.1:23439317-23457285 GCA_015164015.2 Brevimyrus niger | reverse complement strand
ATAGATAGATAGATAGATAGATAGATAGATAGATAGATAGATAGATAGATAGATAGATAGATAGATAGATAGATCAATTTTTTTCACAAAAGACACAAAGGCAACCATTTTCTTACTGAGAATGTGTATTACAAATTGTTTTGGCACAATCGATATATTTCAGTGTTTCAGGCACCTAAAATGCAATCACATTATTTCATGTAATGGAAAACAGGACTAAAGTGCTGGTTCTGTTTTAGCCACTTCATACAGCCAGATTCTAATTATTGTCCCTTGCCCTCAGACATGACATGGGCCGTTCCTCAGAGTACCAGTGTTTTACTAATTGAGTATAGCGTGTCTAGTCTGGAAAGCATTGCCGAAGATGACAAACATGGTTTTGCATAATTATATTAATATGCTGCATATTTACATGACCTTAGAGTATATGGCTGCTAACGGAGCGAGGCAGGGGTTGTCTAATCACTGTCAGATTCATTCAGTAGATCTATAAACTAAGCGATAATGTGCAAAATGGAAAACCCAGGAGGGGAGTTGAGGCTGACTCTTCCAACAACTTAACGGGTTTGACAATATTCCTCCACATCAGTCATGCCAAAATACATGTCAGCGAGAGGGAGCGTGATGCCTGGTGCTGTGTAAAGTAGGGGAACAAGGTGCCGAGAGGCCTGGACAGATGGTACAGTACATCATTCTTGCGAGCTCAAAGTCACCCCTGGCGAATAATTTATTTGCCATTGCCACATAGGAGGAGAGGTAACAATACGCTGAAAAAAATCTTCCTTTCGTTTCCTTACATTTGAATATGTACTCAGTGGACATTAAGGATATAAAAAATTTTTACTCTTGTGTTTCATGATCATTCCTGCATAAGCGTGATAAACATGTGCATGCAATATGCATAAATAACTGTTCAGATAGTGGTTTTTGCAACATTAATTATGATGTGTAGGAACAGCTGGAAGTATGAAGTACTGTACAGAAAAGGTGAATGATTAATCTTAGTAAGGACAGTTATATAATATTTTCGCATGTTGCATAAAATATATATATATATATATATATATAATTTTTTTAATTGAGAAAGACATAACCATTACATTTAGATTACTGTATGTTGAAAATCTGCATATACTGTAATTCATAGTACTTCAAGTGTTGGAAACTCGGGTGAAGAGTGGAGCCGAGCTGTAAACTGATCACCACCTGGTGGTGAGTTGGATCAGATGGCATGGGACAGACCTGTGAGACCCAAATGTATAGTGAGTCTGTGCTGGGAGCATCTGGCAGAGGACCCTGTCCAGGTGATCTCCAACTCACATCTCTTGCATTCCAAGGGGACTGCTGACATTGAACCTGAGTGGGCAATGTTCCAAGCCTGTATTATTGAGGCGGCTATCCAGAGTTATAGTCGCAATGTTGCTACTGCCTGTCACAGTGGCAACCACAGAACCCGGTGGTGGACACCACCAGACTGAAGAAGGAGGAGGCCCTCCAAATTCGGTTAGCTTGTGGGACTCCGTAAGTAGCTGGCAGGTAGCGACTGGCTAAACCGGATTATGGCTTTGGCTGTTACAGAAGCTAAAACATGGGTGTGTGGGGAGTTTGTGAGGCCATGGAAAATTACTTTTGGTTTGGAGATTCTGGAAAAACATCAGATGACTCGGGAAGGAGAAACAGGGCTTTTCACATGTGTTTACACCAGGGATGGAATCCTGATGACCTCAACTGGGAAAATAGTGTGGAGGTGGAAGGATAACTTTGAGGGCATTTTTTATCCTACCAACACACCTTCTTTAGAGGAAGTACAATTGGGGAACTCAGAGGAGGACTTGCCATCATTAGAGCTGAGGTCAGAAAAGCAGTTGAAAACTTTTCAGTGGTAAGGCCCCAGGGGTGGATGAGATTAGCCCTGAGTTCCTGATGGTCTGCATGTTGTTGGAGTGTCTGGACCGACATGCCTGTTCAACATTGCAGATTGGGGTAGTAGTCCCTGCAGGGACAGGAGAGCAAAGCAGATTCTGTCCTGGTCATTGAAGATCCTGTGGGGGATGTCAGAGTATGGAGCACCAGGTCAGTTGCAACAAACCATTAAGTCCCCCTGTAACTGGAACAAGAGCCTAGTTTGCATTGCCGACAGTAGATCCGATTTATTCTTAGTGAAGGTTGGACTCCGCTAAGGCTGCCCTCTTTCACCAATTCTGTTCAGGATCACATCTTTGTTTTTTGCTGATGATGTGGTTCTGTTAGCTTTATTGAGCTTTAACTTCCGGCGTGCACTGTGGCAGTTTGCAATCCACTGTGAAGCAGGTGTAATAAAAATCAGTTCTTCTATAAGTCGGAGGCCATGGTTCTCACCCAGAAAAGGGTGGATTGTCCCCTACAAATGGATGAGTTCAAGTACCTTAGGGTCTTGTTCACAAGTGGAAAGAGAGGGAAGAATAGAGCAGGAGATTGATAGGCAGATCAGTGCAGCATCAGCACTTAGGTGGATATTGTGTGTATATGTTGCAGTGAAGAGACGACTGAGTTAAAACGTGAAGCTGTTGGTTTACCAGCCGATCTATGTTCCAACCCTCACCTATGGTCACAAGCTTTAGATAGTCACTTGAAGACAGGATGAGGAGGTTGAACATCCCGGAAGGGATCAAAATGAAGCCACTGCTCCTCTGCATCAAAAGGAGCAGTGGTTGGGGCATCTGTATAGGATGCCTCCAGGATGTCTCCCTGGGGATGTGCTCCTGCCATGTCTAGGGGAGACCCTAGAGCAGACCCAGAACATGCTAGAGAGTTTATATCTCTCATCTGGTCTGGGAACAGCTGTCTGCCCCCCAGGAGGAGCTGGAGGAGGTATCTGAGGAGATCTCTGCTCAGACTGCAGCCCCCGTAGCCAGGATCTGGATAAGTGGTGGAAAATGGATGGATGGATAGATGGATGGCTGGTTGGTTGATTTCACCTTTTTTAAGATTTTACAATGTGTTAGCAATCAACCACAAAATACAAAACATCTACCAGAACAAACTAGTGTTAGACTGTTAACAACTGAATATGACATAAATTAGTCAGAGAACATACTGAGAGACTAAAGAATATTTGATGAAGGGTCCTTTAAAGGGGGGGTACAGTGGTGTAGTGGTTTGCACTGTTCCCTCACACCTCTGGGACAAGGTTTGGGTCTCTGTGTACAGTATGTAGAGTTTATATGTTCTCCGTATGAAATTTGCTTGATGTTCTGTGATTTCTAAAACATACTGAGGTGAATTTGAGTTGTCAAATTGTTTACAAGTATGAATGTTGGAATCCTGGGTTATTCCCTGCCCTGTGCCTGTAGCTTCTGGAATGGGCTCTGTGACCCAGCATAGTATGGATGGATTTCTTTAAAGTGTAGTGCAGCACTACACCAAGGTGCAGCTGAGTAACACCGTTCTGTAAGACAGTTTGACAACGGCACGATTGTTGTTGTAATAGGCAGAGCCAGAGAAGTTTTTTTTTTTTTTTCTTCATGAAAAGGCAAAGATCAGGCAAATGGAGATAAATACAGGCAAAATGCTCGCGTGACGATGTCTTTCACCAGAACAATGGCCAGTATCACACAGCCAAAGTAATACCAAATGCCTTGAAAACAAAGAAGTACCCAGACTTGCCTAGTTAGACTGTGAACCTGCGAATTGTGGCACAACTTGCCAAGCATCAGTGCTTATATACCATGCTACATTCAGAGGAATTGTGAAGAATATTTCTGCAATATACCTCAGCAATGATGGTAGAGCATAATTATAATATTGGTAACTGCTGCCAAAGTGGAATTTTCTAAGCAGTGGAAATGAGAATTAATATTTTTTGTGACCTGTTTTGTAATGGAAACAGCCACACAAGAGGAAGGCAGAGGACAGCAGAGGCACTAACAAACAAAGGCTTTTATTAAGGGACAATCAAACATAAAACAGGGTCAAGGCCCCTTTCAATAGTGGTGGACTAAGTGTCTCAATTGATTCAAAATGTTTCAATGCACTTCATGGACATAGTGTTCTGAATCAAATGCTTCAAGTGGTTTGCTGAAGCAGCATGATAGGTCACGTACCTCATGGCCACCACTCAAAAAATATGGTACAGCGGAACTAGCTGAACAACATTCACAGTGGATTGCAACATTCTAATTCAGACGTGGGTTTATGTGGCTCTCCTCATACCTTCTTGGTACATGTTTTTCCATTTTAATGCGTAATTATGTGCCTTCATTAGCCTTTCTTTCCTGTGGGGTTGCTTTAGGATCAATTTTATGTTGAATTCTTTTTACTATCTATATGCTTCCACTTGGCAAGGTTATTAGGAATTTTTTCAATTATTTATTTTTTATGCAGACAATATTCAGCTGTATCTTTCATCCACTCCCAATCAACTAGACAAAATGGCTGTCTTGTATGACTGCCTAGGTGATGTCAAGAAATGAATAGCAAAAAAAATCTTGCCATTAAATCTTAAAGAAAACACCGGGATCCTCCTTGGCCCAGTGGATCTAACCTGGACCCACATTATTCCTTGGTCACAATCCAAATTCTAAATTATTGACCAGGGGTGGGGAGTGACAATAGTAAAGATTGTTAACTGAAAGTGGGGGGTGGCAATGGTATAAATACTCTTTGTTGTCTGGTCCCTGGCTCTTAAGCACAACCAGCTGCACTGCACATATCTCTCCTGTTTTGACTTCTCTACATTGGCTCCCAGTAATATATAGGACAAATTTAAGTCTTTTATTACCTTACACCAGTCAGCTACAACATGAAAACCACTGACAGGTAAAGTGAATAATATTGATTATCTTGTTATATTAGCACCTCTCAGGGGTGCCATTATATATTAGGCAAGTGAACGGTCAGGTCTTTAAATTGATGTATAGGGTAAAAATCCAAGCGACTTTGACAAAGACCAAATTGTGATGGCTAGACAACTGGATCAGAGCACCTCCAGAAATTGCTAAAAAAAAAAGCTAATGCTGACTATGACAGAAAGGTGTCAGAACACAGTGCATCACAGCTCGCTGTATATGGGGCTGCGTAACCGCAGACTGGTCAGAGGGTCCATGCGGACCCCTGTTCACCACCGATAGCACATACGATGGGCATGTGAGTGTCAGAACTGGGGTGTAGAACACTGGAAGAAGGTGGCCTGGTCTGAAATATCTGTTCTGTTTTGTTACATCATTTGGGCGGCTGGGTGTGTATGTCATTTACCTAGGGAAGAGATGGCACTAGGATGCGCTGTGGTAAGAAGGTAAGCCAGCGGAGGCAGTGTGATGCTCTGGACAATTTTATGCTGGGAAACCTTGGGTCCTCGCATTGTTGTGGATGTTACTTTGACATGTACCACCTACAGTACCTAACCATTGGTGCAGACCAAGTACACCCTGTCTTGTCAATGGTATTCCCTGAACGAAGTGGCCTTTTTCAGCAAGAAAATGCTCACTGCCACATTGAAGGAATGGGTTCAAGAAAATGTTGAATAACATGAAAAAAGTTCAAGGTGTTTACAAATCCCTCAGATCTCAGTCCAATCAACCATCTCTGGGATGTACTGGATAAACAAGCCCAAAACATGCAGGTCCCACCTCAACTTCCAGAACTTAAAGGATCTGCTGCTGATGTTTTGGCACCAGATAACACAGGACAACTTCAGAGGTCATATGGAGTCCATGTCTTGACAGGTTAGAGGTGTTTCCATTTCTGGTCTTTTCATCAAATCAATTCAATTCATTTTCAAATAGTGCCTTTCAAAACATCCCAGCATGTCCCACTGGGAGGAGGCCCTGGGGAAGACCCAGAACATGCTGGAGAGACTATGTCTCTCGGCTAGCCTGGGAACACTTCGGAATTCCCCCGGAGGAGCTGGAGGAAGTGGCCGGGGAGAGGGAAGTCCGGGGTTCCCTGCTGAGACTGCCGCCCCCGAGACCTGACCCGGAAAAGCGGTAGATGATGGATGGATCGATGAATGGAGGGATGGTTCGCCTTTCACAACAGAGTAATCACCATAGCACTTTACATGGGTGTGCTGTGATACATTCCTGCATCATTTATAGTGAATAATTCAAAAACAGAGAAATGGATTAGGGAAGACAAAGAGTTTAAAGAACGAAAGTCAAATGACAATGGAGGAGAACCAAAAACTCCCAAGTAGGGAGAAAAAAAAAACCTGAGCGAGCAGCGAGAGCTTCAAAGTGGATTGGAAGAGCGCGTTGCCAGGCAGGCCAGCATGACTCAGCCCTCCATGTTGGTCTGTATAGGGCGGCAGATTGAAGGCTGTGACAGTTCATGAGTTGAATTCACTATGCCACCCTCCCATGAGACGTAATAGCTATAAATGCGGCCTACCAGAGTGCCATCCATAAGACCAGGCAGTGAATGGGGCCAGGCAAGTCCTAAAAATTTTAAATTTATATATATATATTTGTCATCTGGCTTTCAGAGGTGTTCTGTTCCTGGTGGTTTTTTGCAGTGGTCCTGATATCACCCTAATTTTCTCAGTTTCTTTTTTTTTTCTTCTACTGATGGATACCTCAGACATGAGAGGCCAGAGAGGTCAGAGAGGAAGAGAAACTGGTTCTGTACATCAGTCAGAAACACTCTGTCTAAAAGACTAAGTCCACACCATTACTTTACCATCTCATAAGTGGTCCTTACATTCTGCCATTACTTCCTAGGTTACAGCTTCACCCTGTGTTTACCGTTACTACTACTGCTACTCACAGTTCACCCATTGGTGTCTACTATTAATAGACTCCTGCAGACTGGGTGTGGATAGAATCTGTGCAGAATTACCCTCTAGATTGTGACTGAAAGTGTGAACTGTGGGCTGAGGTTAACTTATATGAAATTCTCTGGGATTGAATGATTGCAATCACACTGGTATCAAATTATTTGATTTTGTGGGGATAAAAGTTATCATAAGGAGTTTATCTGCTATACAAGATTTCATATAATACGGATCTAGAAAAATGAAAAATTCTCAATTATTGCCAATGGTCCATTACTTCTTCCTACTTTAAATTACCTACAACCTAATAAATGTGGATGGATGGACCAATGGATGAATTGATTATTTGAAACCACCAATAGTGTGGTTTATAAAGCATATTTTCCAATATGACTACATCTAATATTGATAGTCAATTACATTTGTTTTTTAAATAGATAAAATTGCAATTTTGGGATTTACCATGACTTAAAGGCTGATTATATATAACCCCCTGCCTTGCATCTTCTTTGCTTGCACCATGCATCAAACAGAATGATCCAAATCATAAATTCATATTTGTGCAACCCTTTGTTGTATCTGGACAGCTTTAATATGTAGCAATTCTTATGAACTTCTTTAATATTCAACTGCAAGTATGTTAGCCAGAGTAGTATTATCTCATAGGTAATTTCAAGGAAGCTTGCTTACACATACTGTAATATGTACTTGGAAAAAAAGTATCCCTTAACATGCACTTTAACAAAAATAACATTACATCTCAGGTTGAAAAAAAAAGGGAAACATTGAAAATGGGTTCCACATGTCCAAATGCCACATAAGCTTTAAACCATATGCTTCTTAACTTGTTACCAAGATTACTTTTTTCTGTTAATATTAATTGCTGGTGTTTCCCATTCTGTGCAGCATTAAATTCTCTGTCAAAGGGAGCTCTTGATTATTGTCAAAAAATTTTCAAAAATCTGGACCCTTACAAAAGTATCAGGACGTTAGATGCTGTGATTTTCAGTAGACTTGCACTGTGTGCATACTAGTTATATGCACATACTGCATTGATAATCACCTGGGTTGAGAATATAAATAAATTACGCTAAAACATTTTTACTCTGTCATAGGAAACAAAGCTTTGCCATTTTAAAGTGTGTTCTCAGGGTTGTATAGTAAACGTAAAAAAAATAATAATAATAATTTGTCTAATCTTTACCGATGCTGTTTTTGCATAACATTTGCATGTGCTCTCTGAGCCAATCACAGTCATTTTCATCCTTGCTGTTGGACTCTTTTTCATAGATGTTTTAAAAACATCTACTGTACCACTGCATCCGACCTCCAGATGCTCACTGAATTTGGCCTACAAACAAAGCGACTAAACTCAACACTGCAAATACAACTTTCTTTTCATATTACATGTCAATCTCAAAGTGCTGTACTGGAACACATAATATTCTAAAAAGTGAGCAGTAAATCAGAAATCAAAAGTTTCCATGTGTTTATTAACAAGCCAGTATAGTGAAGATTCTGAATCATGCAGTGGCAGATTATTCTCTTGCAGTGAAACAGGTCTAAACTTTTGAAACTAAATATACAATGCAAGTCCTTCTCCTTAACTGTGGATATCCCTGCAGGAGTTCTGCTTTTTTTAGGCAAAGTTTGATTATAATCAATAGTCAATAATACATTTGAATCCTAACTACACCATAATCCTCTGTGTTAAGATATTCTTGACTGTAATAGGCAAAACTCAACAATCCTATGCAACGCAAGATCATTACAACAAAAGCGCAAGCACAGAAACCCCATTGATCTTAGCAGGCTCTATGATGTTGCTTTTATATCAGAGGTAAGTGGTGTTTTGCTTATGCTTTTTGTTGATTATTATTATGAGTGATTCATAATTGAATCCATTCAGGAAGTCAAGATTTTCGCTTTGGTTTATAATGGGAGGCTCAGGGAGGCTTAATTTCCTTGGTCTGCAGCTGCCCAATCTAGAATGAAATAATAATTGGCAATAAGTGCCTGAGTCTTTGTTAGAATGGTCTTTATCAACCAGACCGTGAGTCATTGATTTTTGTATTTTTTTGGGGGATAAAATATGTTGCTCTCCAAGCTGTGAACCGTAATGTTGTTCTTTTCTCACTAATGCCAGTAGCTTTGGAATTGATCATCATGTTCTTTATAATACATGTTTCTGACCACAGTTTCAACAAAAGAAGACGGGAAGAAGAAGAAAAGGGAATGTGAAGTCACCTCTTGCAGGCAGAAATGTCATGATAAATGTCATTCCCAAGATAAGAGGCAAAAAAAGCTTTAAACATGCATACAAAAATGTGGTCAGTGGCTTTTAAAATAATATCTTGGCCAGTATTGTTGCTGTACCGGAAAATCAGTTTGATATGGTGATCATTGAGGGAAATGAATCAGGCATTTTAAAAAAGAGATTTCCCCAGGACATTGTGCAACTTCTGCATCCTTTTGACTGTTCTTCTTTAGCCCCTGATGTATTTAGTGCAAACTTTTTATAATGCTAGCTCAGAAATTCAGTGGCCATGCAACAACTGCCAACCAAACTCACGAGTTTGCCCATGAGAAGGGTGTTCTATTTGAGAAGTGGTGTGGTGTAACCAAAGTGACTATGTTTTAACAGCTTAGGGACTTGCTTGCATTGCTTGAATGATTTCAAAATGTGTATGCCTGAGAGAACTGTAATATATTTGATAGAGAAACAAGTATTATATCCCTCGCAGATGTAGCTATGCTTACATACATAAGACCACTTTTACATCACCACCCAATGATTAAAAAGGTGTATAATAATGATTGTAAGGTCCCTTCGGTCTCAGAAAGATCTGTATGTTCTTTGTGGAATTGGAGAAGACATACAGTCACATGTCCTGGCACATACAGTACTGTGGGAGATGCTGTAAGTCTATGCCCCTAACTTCACTATGGATAATGACTAAAGTAAAAGGTTGTCAGTGTAAGCACCTGAAATTAGGTTTCTCAGATGGGATTTCCAATATATGACAGTGAGAGGAGTTTGGAGACATGGAGAGATCTTCAGATCAAAAGAGAGTCTACTAAGGCAGGGGTGTCAAACTCCAGTCGGGGCCCTGTACATTTTTGGGTTTCCCCTCATTTAACACGCCTGATTCAACTCCTTCTGCTAATTACCACACAGCTCTTGAGCCAGATCATTTGTGGAAGAACAGGGAAAGAACTAAGCTACACAGGGCTCCGCCCCCCAGGACTGGAGTTTGACACTCCTGTTCTAAAGTGTTTTGAGCATCTTATTAGAATGCCACCTGGAGACAGACATACCCCCCTGAACTGATGCATTGATGCTGACTTGGGACACTCAGAAGGGATCCAGGAGCTACAGTTTCTAGTCTTTGAAAGGGAGATTTGGAAAGAGAAGTCTATTGTGATGAAAAGTATTATTATTATTATTGCTGTTGTTGTTCTTGTCAATAATAATAATAATAATAATAATAATAATAGTGGCAGTAGTAGTACAGCATTTCATTTCATTGGCACATACTGTAATTATGTGGAACCATTTTCGCTGTGTGATACAGAATCGCATCAAGCTGACTCTAACCCTGAAGGTTGCTATCTTCAATATTGACAGTTTACAGGAAGCAAAGATAACATTAATTTCTATTTTAATTGAGTTGAAGACCTAATGAATGTTATGTCATGTTATCTATCTTTTCTCGGTGCAGCATTTGATCATATCTGTGTCTCTTCTTTAATCACAATGGCTACAGGCAATACATGACAGGTCGCTGCTGTGCCACAGTCATAATCCTGCTGCTTTCGCTTCCTTGTTTGTGCTGTTTCGACAGAGCCAGAGCAAGGACACAGCCGTCTCCTTGGCGGTCACCTCCCTTAACCGAAGGGGACAGCACACATGTTGCTTCAGATAAACCACTGTGATCAATCCCACAAAAGCACAGCAAATCAGTGCAGCAAGAGCCTTTGAAAATCAAGGCCTGTCCTTGATGTGTCTGGCAATGATTATATGGTCAGCAAAGCCGACGGCAAGGCAAACATCAAGGAGCTACAGAGCGACTGTCTGTCAGTTCTCAACAGTAATTAAACAGACACCGGTTGGAAGACTGTTTGAACTAAGACAATAAGACAAATAATTAAAAGTATAAGAGGGAACTAGTGGGTTCATTTGCATGCATATATTCTTCCTTTTCAATAATTAAAAATTTATAGAGTTTAAAATAAAACAGACATTCTGGAACAGAATTTCCTTATACATTTCATGCATCAATTTGTCTAAGCTAAAATATCACAAAAGCTGCATCCAAAATTGTGGCCATTGGTCATGGTTATACTAAATACATCTTATTGGTTACCAATGTTTTAAAATAAAATCACATTTAAATTTTCTACCATCTTAGCATTCGGAATATAAATTAAGAGCGCAAGGAAAGAGACTACTGTCTTGGATAAGTCACTGGCTGACGTACAAACTGAGGCATATATATATACACACTGTATTTTAAATGGCCATTTTTTAACATTTTATTTAAACTTGTTCTATCAGATTAGACTTTAGCTTCCTAGATCCAGTTTACCTAATACCTTCACAAATAATGGTACCATTGGAGTAGGTATAATACTGTACAGCTATAAAAAGTAATGGTTTATATTCACATATTATTTTGAATCCCCAGTCTCTAATATACCATCCTGTAATGTAAACATACAAGAGAGAGAAAGCTGAGGCGGATCCAAATTTCTGCTACACACAAGAATTGAGAAATGGGTTTGGAAATGAAGGTCATATTAGAATGAGAATAATAATACATGTCTCTCAGCAGTCATTTGCTGTTTCATATGAGTGTTCATTTTCCTGCAATGTAGTAAAATGTTGTCTATAAATCTTGTTATTTTAGTACTTTTTACCAGCTTTAGGAATATACGTAATTTACAAATTGCCATTCACATTTTACAAATTTAGCAGACACTTTCACCCAAAGTGATGTAAAAGTGGGGCAAATAGCACATTACAAACATATATGCTGTAATGGAGTTAACTAGGCATAAATGTGGCTAGGCGGAGCTTCCACTGAAAGCTTATGGTGAAGTGCAAGTGTTATTGGAGCAGAAGCTACATAAAACCACCTAGCAGAGCCAGAACCTAATTCAATTATTCAAGGACAGCTTAGGAAATGAAAAATACAGTGAATGTATACAGGCATCAGGCTAGTAGAGAAATTCATGGAACTGATGGGTCCAGAGGTGTTTCCTGAAGGTGGACAGCGAGTCTGATGACCAGAGGTGGTTTGGCAGCTCATTGCATGATCAGGGAACCACACAAGAGAACCACCTGGAGCGACGCTTCTTACACTGTGAAAGGTGCTCCAAGCAGTGTTGGTTTGCTAACCAAAAGGAGCAAGATGTAAGGTAATAGGTATTCAGGAGCATTTTGATGGAGATGGGTGCCTGTTCATTGATCTGTAAGCCAGCACCAAGGACTTGGTGTGAGTGCCAACAGGGAGCCAGTGAAGAAAGACCAAGAGGACTGCGACATGAGAACATTTAGACATGCTGATGTGTTTGGAGTTATCTGCAGTGGTCGGATAGTGCAAACTGGTAGACTGCTAGGTGATAATCCACAGTAAGGAGGATGCTGCTGTGGACCGGGTCCAGGGAAATGGGTTTATTATACAATTCCTGGTTGGAATTGACGAATATGGAAGTTGGCCCAAGCCACCCTTCTGCATTCTGCATGTACCCTACTGGGAGTCCCAGAGGGATTTAAATTTTGATTTGAAGGATCTGAGTTGTATTGATAAAACATGCTAACATCATGGCAATCGGTAGCTGCCTGGTAGTCCCTGAAATGTGATAAGATCAACCACAGTGGTACAGGGGGGCCCAGCTGGTCCCATCCATTCATCATTCACAGTGACTTTATACAGTACGATAAAATGATCAGATCAATCAGAGAAGAAGTGCTGTTGAGAGGCAAATAGATTTCTCTTTCTCTTTGTTCAATTGGTCTTAGTAATGGCATCAGCAATATAAAACCTGATAAAAAAATAGCTACTACTGACTCTGTAATGTGATTTTTTTTTTATGCAAGTGAATTGTTATGGGACTCGCCCACCTGATTTTCTGCCAGCCTCCCACACTATGATATATCGCTCCACTATTGGATCAAACTTTTTAATTTTGTGTCTGTTCATATTGCTTAATTTGCTAAAAGGAAATATTTTGCAAAATTGTAGCCTGTATTGAACAAGTTCAGTTAAAAGATTTTTGGTTTAATTTGAAGATTAAGTAACATTTGTCAGAAGTACATCAAGAAACTTGCACGTGTATAATACTTTTGAGTGGTCAGCTGGATTCCAACTTTGGGCAAGTTGACGGTTGATACTTTGGTACAGTAAATACAGGAATCATAACTGTCAAAGTCCAATCCAGTCAGAAAACTCACAAAAACAAAGAGGAGACTCTTGCAACTAACACTATACTCCCAATCATACACAGTGGGCTAACAATATATCTATTATATACAGTATAATATATCTATGCACCTGATCCATGAAAGTCTTCAGCAGATCTGTAAAGTGTCCTTCCTGTACTTCATGACCTAAAAGAAGTCATTTGAAGTCCAGGACAGTGAAGCCACTAACGAAAGGTTTATTCAGCTCAAGACCACAAGGAAAGACTTTATGAATCAGAGTGATGTCAAACCTTCCTTCTTGAATGGGCGCATGCCCCCCCCCCACACTTCTTTATTTCTTTAAAAAGTGTGGCCTGTCTCTAGTAGCACGCCAATGGCCATGATTAAAGGTGGATACCATCTCGTTTGTCAATACAGGTGTTTGTGTGTGTCTCTAGTGCAAAATGTGTGAATAACAACTGGAACGTGCCCTTAAACTATTTCAGTGCCACTGGTCACACATAACAGTGGAATTCATCTTCCTTCCTTCTGTTTTCATATTCCTGGATCTTCACTTTCCAGGGATCACTATGATCAACACTATGATCTTCATGACAGTCATGGCTTCTCCAAGGCAGTACACATTCTGCTATACTGAAAACTAGCAGAACTCATTCCCCCCACTTATTTTGCCTCCCAGAAAATATATTGTCTAAGAGAGGTCATCAGTTTGTATCCTAGGTTTTCAGAGCATTCTGTGAATGCCTGGGAGTGACCTCCAGGTTCCATCCCCCAATGTAATGGACAAACAAAATGATGAAATCAAGAAATCAGGAGACATTGACAGACTTCATTCCTTGGACTGAATATTCCCAAAACTCATGGGTAAGTTCAGTAAACGAAACTTACAGCATTTTGTTTTCGAAATTGTATACGGTACAGTATATGCCAGTCTTGCTCCTGCTCAACTTACCAACTACTGATATTTTTTATGTGGACAAGTGGTTCAAGTACAAATGTAAAAAAAAGAAAAAGAAAAAAGCACTGACTGTGGACACTGACACCCAATTACATTCCAGGGCAGTGGAATGAATATAAACGACCAAGATTTGAAGAATTCAAAAGATCCACCGAGATAAATTATGCATATTACATACTGTATTAAACATTATTGTTTTCCTTGTAAATGTTTTTACTTATTTTCATGTTTTCGTTATACTTTTCAAGTTGATTCTGTGAAGGGTTGGCATCCTGATCTGGATTGATCTCTGCCTTTTGCCCATAGCAACCAGAAAAGGAACAATGGATGGATGGATGGATTGATTGATTTCAAGTTGATTTAATGCCTAGGGGTTTGAGGATTTTTATAGTAACATACTAACATTCTTATTAATAATTTTGTTGTAATTTAAGGAAACCTTACAAAATTTAAAACTACTAATTAAACTACTGCATTTAAATTAAATTGTCCTGCAAGAACATTATTTTGTTCTAGTACTTATTCAAAACTTAAGCTGAGTTACTTTTCTACAGACCTCATGGGCTTTTAGCAATCTGTACAGTACCAATACCAAGACAAGCCAAAAACAAGACAGTTAATACCCATATTTCTAAGCTTATGAAGACTACTGTTTGATAATGTCTGCTGTCCTCTGCAAGCTGTATGCTTTAAAATTTATCACACCTGCCAGATCTGATTTATATTGGCACCTAAATAAAAAGCGCGGAGACTGACAGCTTGCCTTGTGTATCAAAGATGACACTATTCTTGGAGTTAATCTAAAAAGTTATCTTCTACTCAGCTCCACAAAGTGACTATCTTTCTTTAGATAAAACATTGGAAGTATTTAAGCAGGCATTTCTTTGCAGTCTGACAAGCCTTGTTGTAGTGGAATGAAGTACTAGGCTGCAATACCTTGGCATAATTTTTAATTTCAAGTTTTATAAGTTCCCTAACAATAACATTTCAATCAAACATCTCATCTCCTCATCTGACTAATTTCACATCTTCAGATGACTAAGTTAAGATTCATTAATTTTTATAGGGGACAGCTTCAAGGAGTTTCTCATATTTCCCTTCCATGGGATCTAGGCTGCAGAAATGTGACAGAATTAAAATGAATCTAATCATATTTTAAAGAGAGTCCACTGCGTAAATCTTCCAAATCCCTAAGTACAAGCTTTTACACTTAATTTTTAACTATATTTAGTATTTATATGGCTGTAATAATTTATCATATTACTTAGTTCTATCCCACAACTAACAAACACCAAATATAAGCATAATTTTCTAAAATGTTTTGAATTGATATCCTATATATACCTTCTGTATTGATGCATATAATGATGCACTGATGCAGGAGTGCAGGTATCCAGTAGGCTGTCTATCCTATCTGGTCTCTGATGAGTCACGCCTGGTCTCAGGCAGATAGTATCTCATTAGGTAAGAGAAAAAGCCAGCTGGAGGCTGGCATTACGGGATCGTGGTTCCCTATCGCTATAATAATGAAGGCCATTTATTATTTCCTAATATTGCCTATACATTGATTAAAAAGCTTCAAACCATATTTCAAACCTTCCATTCAGCTATATGAATCACTTCTGTGTTTATGGGAATATACCACATTGTATCAGAATAATCAGTAAATCAAGGAAAACAGGGTATATTACGACTTTGTATTGGACCGGACTAATTATTTTATTGTAGTATTTACAAAAAAAATCCTCATGGTCAACCAATTACAAGTTTTGGACATCTTGCATGCAGTGCATGCATGTGTGTGCGTGTACAATTGTGGAAAGAATTAATAGACCACTCTATATTGGAAAAATTTTTGAATCCTGGTTTAATCATAGTTCTGCTGGCAGAAGGGTGCACTAATCAGCAGGCTGCTTCCAGGTTCAAAAATTCTAAGACAGTAGTACACAAGAACTAAGTGAAACAGGAGACACTGGGAACGACCAAACACCGGCCAGGCTGAGGGGTGAAGCAACTTTCTAATGCCAGAGATGACTGTTAAGTTATCCAACAGTTTCTCATGAGTCAGTGGATGACATGAATGACCTTCAGAAGTAGCATAAACACTAAGGGCAATTTTTGAAGTATGACTGAAGTCCCATAAAGCAAGGAAGAAGCTCTTTATTAATGGGAATCAGGCTGTAGTATGCTCTTTCTCTCTCTTTCTTTCTCCCTCTCTCTCTCTTTCTCTCTCTCTCTTTCTCTCAATAAATTAGTTATATAAACTGACTGCATAAACTAATATACTAATATAACAAAATAATTATTTTATCGCATTCTACTGTGTGTGGTGTAAACTGTAAACTGTCACATGATAATAATCCATGAAAGAGAGCAGATTGGCAGATGAGGTCATGAGGCTCAGTGTAACAGTATAACAGTATACACCGGATATTACAGCATATACACAGAGACACAGACAATTACATTCAGCACAAGACAACTGAGGAAGTAACACTACCCACTGAGCCCACCTGCTGCCTATTACTCAGTATGCATAATATGACCATGTTTTAAGGCTTGTAGGTGGGAGTTTGATATCAAATACTTCTGTTCTAATACACTATTATGTCAGTAGCTATTTCTACTCTTAGTTTATCCTTCCCCAAACTTCTTTTTTTCATTTTATCCAACAGGTTGATCCAGCCTTTGTTTTTGTGGTGAAAGAGTAACATCTGGTTGTGAAATGTGTAGAGCTAAGATTTTTAAAATATTACTCAGCTCTACAATTGAGTGACTGAATAATAAAAACATGCTCAATTTTCTTTGTCTTAAATTGAATTGTAATGGGTAAAATATTAGGACGCTGGAGTATGGTCTTTATTACATAACCTGTAATGGCATACAGGGGGAAGTTTGCCGAAAGCTTTAGTTCTGAGGAGACATTTGTGTGAGATTTTGGTGAGGTGCAAGGCTGCTGCTGGTTTGTGTGTTTAAGTAAGAGTGAGATTATTCTGTTGCAAATGTGATGGTTTAAGGGGATTTGCTGCAGACAAACAGTTGTTAGCTTACCAGAAGTTCGTATTTCTCGAAGACTGGTGCTCTGGTCATCGTGGTGGAAAAATGCACTTTTGCGGGTTTCACTGATTGTGATATTTTAAAGTGTACTGTACATTACTTTTTAGGTTTTGTTGATTTGACTTGATTAATATTGTTGTGGGAGGAGCTCAGGTTTATCATGGGGCATTTATCCATTTCAGTCATGTAAACCTAAAATTTATTTTGGTACTGTTCACTGTATGTATTGCCTTTCAGTGATAATAATGATTTTGAAAATAAATAATAAGTGAGTGCTTCCTTGAAATTTAACTTCAGAATTTCGTCATTGACCAGATATAGTATTCTATATCTTGTTATCTTTGACTCAAGCTTGCAGTCATTGCAGTTTTCGGTCTGGTACTGTGTGAGGAAAATCTATACAGTATTTGGAGCCTCCGTTATTGAGTGTGGAGTGGATTTAAGGTGTGGAAAAGATTTCCATTTATCACTGAAAGTAGCTCAGTGAGTTACCATCTTAGAAGGCCCTGGGTTATAATTTTTCTGTTTCCCAGAGCCAGTCTGTGGTCGGGCGTGGGTATTCCAAGTTCCACTTTTATGTGGCCTAAGTAGAGGCAAGGTTGATTACTGCAGTTGTACATGTGTTCTATTTGCATGGGTGTATATTGATAGAGGGGCGGCATGGTGGTGCAGTGGTTAGCACTGTTGCCTCGCACCTCTTTGACCTGGGTTCGAGTCTCCGCCTGGGTCACATGTGTGTGGAGTTTGCATGTTCTCCCTGTGCCGTCGTGGGGTTTCC
>JAABNY020000002.1:23391548-23402098 GCA_015164015.2 Brevimyrus niger | reverse complement strand
TCGACATAAAAAAGCTTTTGTGTAGACTGTTGCATTTAAATTTTGAAGATACCATGGATGTGTTTCGGACTGAGATGTATGATTGACTGAATGGAGAACTTATCTCTGACATTAATGATATGGTACAGTTTCATTCTACCTAGTCATTAACTGCAAATAATTGTGCCGCCTAATTTTACGTAGACTGAGAATGACTGTGTGTTGAATTTAAAGCAGAAAAAGAGAGAAATGATCCAGCTTAACTGAATTGCCAGTACATTTATTGTTAATGATAATTATTCTTCTCAGGTAAAGTCGTAATGTTTGTCTTAGTGGATCATTGGGCAGGACAGTCAATTGATCATAACAAGCTAACCAAAGATATAAACATTTTTTCCCCTTTTAAGACACCCAGAACAGCCCAACCTTGATATCACAGCTAAACAGTATCATTGTTGGGGAGGGGGGGTTAACTTTTATTTTAAACAATGGTTTGATGCCTCATCTGAAAGCTGAAAATAATAATTCCAGCACATTATTATTATTATTATTATTATTATTGCATTTAATTTTTATCAGTGTATGAATTCTGGTTACATTTGGAAGCTTCTGATGAATCATTTTGAAAGCAATATTCCTTTGTTATTTCAGAAAGTCTGTCATGCTAAGGGTGCCACAATGGGGCTGATGGATCTGTGAATCTGTGCTGCAGCTTTCTTGCGCTCATTGGGCCGGATGGCACTTTTCAGATCATCAGCGTGGCACCGCAGCTAATCTGGCAAAGGACCTGTCAGCCTGTAGAAGGGAGGATTTGAAAGGGCGCTCGTGTAAAATCAATTGCTTTTGAAGGGAAGCTTTTTTGATATTTTCACAGAGCGACACATGTACAGTTTTTTCCCACCATAAACCCTTTTTTCTGATGACTTTCCATATTAATAGCTGTCATTCCCACGATGATAAGGCTCAGTTCCCAGTTCCTGTTGAAAGGTAAAATAAGGAGATGTTTTAAGCTGGAAAAGGAAAAATAAGGAAAGGATTCATTTAAGTGCCTTAAAATTGAAAGCTTCTTCTTCTTCTTCTTCTTCTTATTGTTATTATTATTATTATTATTATTATTATTATTATTATTATTATTATTATTATTATACATGGAAGTAAAATTCAAAGATGAAGAAGGACTTAAGTACTGTTCACGCTTGAACTTTGCATAACAATTCTTCAAGTTTGAAACCAGCCATCCAAAAAAGAACACTGGACTTTAAGCTTTAATATCTTTCCCATTATCTGCTTAAGTGTTAATGAATTAGTTGTATTAATCCCTTTGTTCTTCTAATATGTTAATTCAATGCCCTTATTCTGTCTAAAAGCAATTTTCTGTCACCACTGTGCTGTAAGTACCAATTATTTCTTAAATGAACTTGATTTAATGAATAACAGATTGATGTATTTCAAACACCATTTTCCTTGAGACAATTAGTTGCCAAACTTTTAGACAGGACAAAGAAAACCATGCCCAAAGTCCTTTGTCACCCCTTCATTGTTGGGCGGAAGGGGGGGCTGGTGCTTATTCCTGGAACCATATAGCAGCAGTCACCCAGAATTGGATACTAGTACATTTATAGCATTTATCCAGAGCTACTTCCATTTTTCTAAATTCAGTCCCCCTGGAGTAAGTTGGGAGTAAGGGTTTTGCTCTGGGACCCAAAGATGGAAGTGCCAGATCTCTTGGTTTAGAGGCAAGCAGCCTAACCACTTGACCACCAACACCCATTATTAGCACTTACTGTAGAAGTTTGCACTAAATTAAATCAGTGTACCTGTCATTGAATCATGTCAAAATATTCATGACTCAACTTGGGGTCAACATCTCTTACCGCACAGCATGATTTTTAAAATTAAGTGTGCATTACTGTTGCTCCCAGCAACACAACCATACTTCAAATCCAACCAATTTTCAGAGCCCTTTATCCAGGGTAGGTTTAGTTCAAACACAATAGTCTCACAACTCACAAGGAGTAATGCACAAGGTTAGGGTATACCCGGGGAGGAAATAATTATGAGAGACAGGAAAATAAAGGTGTATTCTTCAAATTTCCTTTAATCTTCATTTGCAAGCATAAAACATACAAATGCTTAAAGAGACGGTTCCCTTATTTGCATCCATCCATTTTTCATACCCACTTGAATTATGTAGGCCCATGGGCTCCCGAGTCTATCCCAGAAGCTACGTATGTATGTAGGACAGGGAGTGATCCAGGATCACAGAGCACGCACACCATCCACAGGTATGGACAATTCAGCTACTCCACTTCACCATAGTGTGCCCTCGGCCGGAGGGGGAAGCTCAAACCCCGGGCAGATACTCAGTCATCCCAATTACCAATCAAATTTAAACATTACTGGGGCGCAAAAGCTGAGGCATAAACTGATGCATTTTAAAATGAGTTAAATGTATACGTTGTATTCGTTAAATAAGTGATTTTGTCAAAACCAGAAAATGATGAAGAGATTGTGATCAAAACCACATGAACAAGGATATGGAAAAAGAAACTAAATTAAAACTAACAGAAAACTCCATGTAATATAAATGACATTTATGCTGTAAGTTCTTCAATTCCTACATTTGAAAGGATGAACTGAATTACTATTACTGGCAAATAGGTATGGTGCTCTCTCTCTCTCTCTCTCTCTCTCTATCACACACACACACACACACACTCAACACACATACCTGTGCTCATATCTCAAGTCTTTTGCCATCTTTAATTTTTTGATTGCAATCATACATTGTTATAAAACTGAATTTCCCTTTTTATGAACCGAAAAAATGGTCCCCACAACATCAAAATAACAGGTTTTATCACATTTGGTATATGGTCCCCACAGTGTCTCTCTCTCTTTATCTCTCTCTCTCACACACACACACACACACACACAAGGTTTCCGTGCCTCTGTAGGGACTCTATGTTAAATTCTACCAGCATGACCTGTCAGGATCAGACCCTGTTCCTGTTGGCCATCCCACGTTCCTTCATTCCAAGGGCTGCCGCAGTCGGCTGTTGTCCAGACATCCTTTTTTTGTGGTTTCAATGCCGTTTGTTATTTAACATTTATTTTGTGGTTTTTTTTTGGTTTATCATGTGTTTGTGTATTTCACAGATACAGTCCCTTGTTTTTTGCTCCCTGTTCTCTATTTGTAGTATGTTCGGTTTCCCTTGTTTTTCTTGTCCTTGGTGTTTAGTCATCTCCGTATCCGTTGATTGACCCTGCCTGCTCCTCATTGCCCCTCATTTGTAACAGTCCACACCTGCCCCTTGTTACCCCTCTTTATGCAGGTGTACTGTACGCATGTGCCTGTCCTTGCCCTGTTTCCTCAGTTGTGGTTGGCACTGTGTGTTATTTCCTGTTTTTAGTGTTCTGCTCCCTCATTGGTCTCCATATGTGTCATTGTTCCTGTATTCTTAGATTTACTTTTACTGTTAGTTTATTTTGTGGTTAGTTATAGTTTTGTTCTTGTGCTTAACTGCTTGTTTTGACGCCCATGGCCCCTTTGTTTTCCAATTCCCCCTTTGTGTTCTGTTTTGTTTAATAAAACCCTGTTTGTGAGACCATGTCCCACCATAACACAACCTTAACCCCTCCCCAGCCCGAATCTTAGCCATAAGTACCAAAACAAAATACACAACTTTTAAGGCCATTTTAATTTTTTGATTGTGTTCACAAATATCTGTGAAACTGGGTTTCCCTTTCTGAGGATTGAAAAAATATCCTCACAAGGTCAAGAAACACATCATGAGGGCATTTGGTCCACACAATGTGATATATACAGTACCTGTCCACTCACATTAATACATTTTGAGCAAGTTAGAGATGCCAATTATTCTTATACCCACCCGCATACCTGCAGAACCCAGAGAGAACATTCAAAGTTCCAGGTGAAGTAGAGGCAGAATTAAAAACCCCATCCCTATAGGTGTGAGGCATTTTACACTTGCTTGGTAGCACTAAAAATAACTTTATTCTGTAACATTTTACACATACACGTCCACTAAGAACTGGTTGATGAATGTAATATGTGCCACTCCTGTCAACTTTTGCATTTATACTCCTCTGGAGGTAAAAAGAAGCCACAGTAAAATCATTAAAGTTATGTCACAACTCCTGGTGACTGTGTATTCTGTTATCTCTCCACATTATTCCTAGAGTATAGATTTACATTGCTTAATTTCATTTGCACACTGGTTCTCCCTCCCCTTGGGATATGGGCTTCTGAAGGGACCAGTTGAATAATTATCCTAACTATCATGCCCTAAAAGACAGAGACCTAGTTATCTTTGCATTAAAAATAGCTATCTTGCTCAAATCAAAGTGATCTTTTCATGTCAAATCAAAATGTGGAATATTGTTTTATCTTTTGTGTATGAAGTCATACAGCTTCCCTGTGCTCTTGGTATAGTGTATTTTCCTATAATCTCAACATTGCATGGCAGATCATAGGGAGATTGAGAACTGTACTGTGCAAGGTCCCTGATGGACTTTTACAGTCGGAAGGGCTGTTTTCTTCTCTAAACAATTTGGAGATCATACCTTTTATATTGTCAGTCTCTGTTCTAGCCAAAAAAATCCCTAATATGGTGGAGCAGTAGCTATGGGCCTCCTGAAAAGTGGCTAAATTGGCTACAATGCAAAAGTGAGATTTTCTAAATCATCTTCAGCAATAAGGCAGGTGATCAGAGCTTCATGATGCATCACACAAGACATCAAGACACAAGACGCAGACACATTTCAACATGGGCAAATAAAAACCTCTGTTCTGGGACAAAAAAATGTTGCACTTTGGAGTTTAGGGATATTATCACTTGCGGTTAAGAGTCAGAATCGTCACAATCATTCTCATTTTTTAGATTGAAAGAATCTTAATCATCCAGGAGCAGTTGTTATCCAGGGCCGTTGTAAGGTATTCCTGGACCACACACACACACACACACACACACACACACACACAATATGAAGAAGTTATGTAAGCAATGGCCCCTATTTTGCTTTGGACAATAGGCTGATAACCTGAAGGAATTATATTGATCTGAATTTTGAAAAATGTGTGTTGATCTGGTCACATGGAAACATATAATCTCTTCAAAATGAATAATTTGCAAGGGATTTTTTAACAGTTATCCAGTTTTGAAGGTTTAATAGGCAGTTGGGTAGTAATATACTGATTACCAAAAACACAAAATTCTGAACAGATAGAAAGAAAGAAAAAGAATTTTCTTCTGATGATCACAAATGTCTTCAACAACATATTCCGCTAAAAGTGGTTAAACATTCATTGAAGGACTATTAGAAACAGCAGAGATCTTGATGCAATATGAAAGGCAAATTTTACAGAAGAGTATAAAAAGTCCTGCTGCATCAACATGAAGAAATCAAAACTCAATTCAAGCAAAATGACAGGCAAGAATTAAAAAGCTCATTGACATTTGGTGGTGACTGTGATTACTGATTTTTGATTGTATCCCCAGAGGGAGTGTGGCTAACGTCATGGACAGATGCCATTTTTTTTCCTTCAGATTCTGTACATACAGTGTGAGTAAATCTGATTTCTTCCACAAAGAAATCCCCATAAAAGTATCATAATTTCTAAGGACTCAGTAGAATCATACAACTGATCCAAAAGACATTTTTCATTTTGCTATACAAAATTTGGATGTAAAAACTCAATTGTGGCAGATCCAGGAAGGAGCTGAGATGGAGGGAAATTGAATTTTATTTGTTTAGAGTGATTGTAGAAAATGGTGTAATGACATCATATTCTGTCGCAAAAATGCAGAATAAGCATGACTGTAGACTACACAGAGTAAATATCAGAAGCGGGATCGCAGTCCAAAGAGTGCAGATATATACAGTAGAACACTGTGTAACAGTTACAGTAGTATGATTCTATTCTGGCAGCTGTTCTCTGTCAGAACTGAATAAGTGAAAAAGGAGACTCAGGAGTCCCAGGAAAATACAGAAAAAAACGTCCCATGTACTTCAACAGGGGCATCATTTGCTGGACTGAAAGACGTACACAAGATAAAAATAAGTCTATTTTTGCTTTTGTCATTAGACTTATGTCTGCTGACACTCTGAGGTCAGAATAATCAGATATGTGATCTCATTAGCAATATGTCTTAATTAACTAAAGCAAGTGACTCTGGCCAGAAACCACAAGCATACAGATAAGTTATATTTGTAACATTCAATCTATTTGAGGTGTGAGGATATTGTAAAGTTACTGCAAATATTGAGTTCAGAAACTGCATGGGAGCAGCATGCTCAAAATGAAAAGGGTAAAACCCCCAGCAAGTCTGTTTTCAGTTACTGTATTTTCCAGCGTATAAGACGACCCCATGACTTTTCCAGTTAAAATATAGATTTTGTTATATAGTCACCGTACAAGACTACCCCCTCTTCCGCACACCAAATAAGACTTATAAGAACATCAGATTTGATTTTAACATGGTAATTTTAATTCAAATCAGCAAAACTGTCATTTATAAACATAAGGCTGAATGTCATCAAACATGTACCGTAAACATAAGTGCAGTATGTCTGTAGTTCTTAGGTAGAGGCGTACGCCTCAAGTGTGCATGTGCGAGCTGGAGGAGAGGCAGACAGCACAAGATACAGAGGCGGGCCGGAGGCGTGTACTGTGAACAGTGCCGCTATCCCGTCGTACCGGCACACCAACCCAGCGGAGGTAGCGATGAAGCGGCGGGCACCGCTTTCCCACTGCCCGCTGTCCAAACTGAACTGGAAAGCTGTGTGTGCAGGAGGAGGAGGTAAGGGGCACAGCAGGAGCTCGGAACCATAGTATAATTAGCGATCCCTAAACTACACTCGGCGTATAAGACAAACCCCCACTTAGGAGCAGAAATTTATGGTGTGAAAAGTCATCTTATACGCTGGAAAATACAGTGTTTGTTTGTTTGTTTTTATGTATTTATTTATTTATTATGCTTTATCTCAAAAATACTTTCAATTATTATTTACATTTTTTTTTAACTGGAGTCAAAGTCAAAAAAACGTTCAGTAATCACAAAGAAATTACGAAAATACAAATAAAGAGAAAATTAAACACGACAAATATAAAGCACAAAAACAAGAAGACAAAAAATGATAAAGAAAATTAAGAAAACAGAAAAGCTTTGTGAAGGTGTGATTTTGTAGTCGTGAATATTTTTGTGCTTTCCCAATGATTCGTTTTTTTTGTTTTGTTTATTATATTTGCTGTCGTATTAACAAATACTAGCTGTAAATGTGTTGTGATGGGCAGCAGTAAGGCCTCACTTTTCACATGTGTATTTCACATTTTCTCTTTGTGTTGTGCAGGTTTGTTCCTGCTTTCAATTAGTTTGTATTTTACTGCAAAACTCACAATAGTGTGTAGCTCAGTGGGCTAGTCCTGTGTGCCTGTAATCAGAAGGTTGTGAGTTCAAGCCCAGCCCCCACTCCCTGGGTGCCACTCTAGGTGGTTGCCCTTCATGGACAGCTACAAAAAAGAGCAAGCTGAGGGAGGCGTAAAGACAATTTTTCCACGGGGATCAATAAAGTATTATTATTATTATTATTATTGTGTGTAATTGTGTCATAAAGCAAATGTCACTTTACACTGATAGTGTAAAAATGTGTGATATGAAAAAAGGAACACTGACAGCTAGCTAATGTTATTTTACGCAAGAAACACTTTAACCGCCATTTTATTTGCATGTGTGTTACATCCACGCCCCACCCCCAGCCAAAACAGTCAGACTCTCCATTTAAGCCAAGTTGGAAAGAAATCGACAAACTTTTTGAGGTCAATATGGTCAGTCAATTATTGAAGATAGTTTCTTATCCCACAACTGAGTAATAACAGCCTGATTTAATTATGTTTCGTAAAAACTATGAAAGTGCATGACTAATGCATTGCCCTTCACATAATTCACAAGTCCTCAATTCGAAAGGTGCATATCTTCCAGCCTTAATGTATCCCTTAATGTATCCAGCATGGCAGCTTAATTCTATATGGTGCTATGCACTTTCTCTCCAGAATGGTTCCCAAACCCTTGGTAAAAGCTTCCTGTCTCTCCTTTTTTCAAAAGCCGGAATTACAGCTGGAATTAGAGATGTCGAAGCATGCTGCGCTTTACCGAAACTCACATTAATACAAAAAAAAAAAGCTAACGCGACCATTTAAAAGGATAAAACTTTGACCCTGAAATATTGCCATATTTAAAATAGATAAATGAACTGCGAGAAAAATTATATGTTTCGGTTCAAACTGTTATCACAGCCGAACAGACAAAAAACGTCTCTTAGGTGTAACCTTTGCAGTCATGTCAGTGCAAGATGTGCAGAATGGCTATCAGAATGTATATAATCTAATGGTACAGTACTGATGCATATGACATTAGCCTTCTGAGACTGCTGAGCTACTTGAAAATCCCAGCAACATGAGAGCAGCTATAGATTTTTCTGTGAAGTAAATACACAAGTAAAAAGCTGATACATTGCCCTTCGTGTTTCACATGTATTTTGCTTACACAGCATAGGTCTCAATGTGGATACTTAAACTTTCAGTGAAGCACCATATATAATTAACAAATTTCTAAATTTCCATCTAATAATTTGAAAGTAGCTGTTTTTAGGGAGAGATTTTGACAAGGATATCCCCTTGCACATTACATACTATTAAACTTGTAAAGCCAATTTGCTGTGTGTATATTTTTCTTTCTTTTTTCCATAATATAAAATATAAAGGGAGACAAGATGAAAGCTACCAAAACTAATCTCCTCTTCTTTATGTATAAACAAGGACAACTACATTTTTGGTGGATTTCAAGTTAAATTAATCTTTAAACCCATAAACTTTGAATGGGGCTTGTAGAGAAATGAATGTTTATTATAAAATTTGCATTCTCGTTGACAGCACCTCCCCGATGGCAGGGAGGGTCATGTATCTGGTGATGGCGCCCATCTACAAGTACATTTTTAAACTTGACTTATGTGACTCCCCTGTGTCATATGCTATAAATATAAATTGAATAAAACACACTTACATAGAACTTACATAAACATAGAAAAGAGCCAGAAAATTAGACTATAGATAGATAGATAGATAGATAGATAGATAGATAGATAGATAGATAGATAGATAGATAGATAGATAGATGATAGGAGGTCAAACATATGACACCATATCCATATGGGGTAGCTCCAAGTTTTGAGGGTGTCAACCATCAAATGATGCTTCCTCCTAGCTCTTGTCTCCAGAGACTGAAAAATTGGTGGATGTCAGTTTATATGTTTGACAAGGAAAAATGCTCCCATTACAGCCTTCTTACTTCCATTCCTTTTTCGTTATGGCTTGTACGCTTTCAGGAGAACATCTTCTGGCATTGAATGAAGGATGTGGAGCTACAAAACTGCTCGACATTTCTTATTCATGCGCTGCCTATTTTTCAGCTGAATGTGCCATGCATACTTATCTGTGTGCACAACCTGGAAAATGAAACTCTTCCTCATTGCAATAAATAAATCACTGGAATAGAATGCAGGATCTGTGATAACCTCATATTCTTTTAGTAAAAATCTTACTTTCTGCCAATCAACATGTTGTTGTTATTTTATTTATCTATTTATTTGGTGATCTGCTTTCTCTCTACCCATTCTGGCATAGAGTGTGTAACATTCTGCCGGCTCTGGGGCTTAGGACATGCACCAGGCAGCGTGATATCACCACTGCAACCTTCAGCAAGGACATTAACCCCAATAGCTGCAATGATGCTCTGATCCTTACTTGTACTTTCCTTTGGACAAAAGCACCTGCTAAATAAGCACATCTAATTAGCAATGACCGCATAAGCAATGCAGAACAAATTAACTTTCCTAGCTACTCCCTAAAAGCTAATAAACATAATTCTCCAGGCTATCCAAGCAAGTGTCCAACTCAGAAGTACAGACAAGTTACTGTTTTGCGATATAAGTTTTAAAGAATTAATATTTTAATGACCTGGTTTATATAAAACCCAATTAAAAAAAATCTAAATATAAGATTATTATTTAAATGTTTCTTCATGTATTATGTATTTTCATTTGTGTTCTTTAAAGCTTGATATTTTAAAACAGGGAAATGCCAGAGAAGAAATTATGTTTTGTGGTTGATGATACCAAAAGCATGTGGCTAGTTCTTTGCTTTGTTGTAATGTGCCATTAAATACTTTTTTTAATGCTGCAAAAAAGGAGAACATTTAGTCTTGTGTCAGTTCTTATATAAAACACTTCTGTCTGTCATCATCAACTTGGAACATCAAAGAAACATGAAAATGATATTTCACTGATTATGTTTGAAAAATGCATGCATGTTTTCTCATTGCCTATTTTTTTTGTTTTTATTTAACAGAAACAACAGAAAAAAGGTCCTTGGTAAAATGCAGAATTGATAACTATGTAGGGGCGGCATGGTGGTGAAGTGGTTAGCACTGTTGCCTCACACCTCTGGGACCTGGGTTCGAGTCTCCGCCTGGGTTACATGTGTGTGGAGTTTG
>JAABNY020000002.1:23378053-23390123 GCA_015164015.2 Brevimyrus niger | reverse complement strand
GTCCAGGGTTGTTCCCTGCCTCGTGCCCGTTGCTTCCAGGATAGGCTCCGGACCCCCCGCGACCCAGTAGGATAAGCAGTTTAGAAAATGGATGGATGGATGGATAACTATGTAACTGCTTTTCTAAATTTTTTCTAAAGCAGGAAAGGTGAATTCCCTGGCATTAGTGCCTTAAAGGCCACGGGGAGACTAACTTGCAGAGGCTATTTCTGTCTCGCATCAGTTGTACAGACACTCGGATAATCATTTCAAATAAGTTAGCACATATCTTCCAGCAACATATTTGAGTTCAGTAAAACAGAGCTGACAGACAGTTGTAGTGTTATTAACTACTTACACCTTTACCTCTTAATGCCCTTCCCCCAATAAGTTTAGCAGCAGCGAGTTAGCTTAAAGTTCAGCAAAACATTCTAGTTGTAATTCAATTGTTTTGATTTCTTGGGACTTAACTCAGCATATTACTCATTTAAAAGAAGGATCATTTGAATAATTTAAAGTAAAAGCAGACGAATAGTAGTTAATCAGTCCAATGCACACATTTGATTTTTTGCAGACCAGCTTTATTTGAAAAGAAACATATAGCATAGACTGCAAACAGGCTTCTCATTATATGTTTCACACAACGTAAAACTCAAAGGTGATATTCTTGTTCATGTTCATAACACGTTAGGTACTCAACGCATCGAAAATCACAGGTGCGGCTCAGTTGATGGGTTCTCAGTCACAGGAAGACATCACTTCACTAATCAGGGCACGGAGCATGAAAAAGCCCCATCCCCAACCCCACCGGAGTTGCCGTTAGCCCCCCCATGCTAATTATGAATTCCCCTCCTGGCTCTGAGACACAGCTGCAGGTTTGACTCACATTCATGCTGAGGGCTGCAACTAAGCTTGAGCAGGTACCTCTGGAGTCAGGACAATATGAAGTTGCCAGTCTAACACCTTGCTAACAATCTAACACCTTGCTTTTTTGTTCTTCTATTCTTCTGTAGTTCTGAGCAGAGAGCAGTGACATAGAGAAAACATAGTAGCACACATTTAAAATCCCCCAGTTGTGTGAAGGCTAGCTTGGGGACATACAGTCTGTGGGGATAGTTTATATTCTGTTCTCATTGCATCATGCATAAGAAAGGCCTAATATATATAGATATTAGATATTATAAATTAGAAGATATAGTATATATATATATATATATATATATATATATATATATATTTTTTGGTTATATAGCTCCCTGGACTGAATGTGTTTCAATAATTACTAGGTGCGCCAACTTAGGAAAAATAAGTTCAATAGCTAATTTCAACAACATAGTCAATAAAATATTACAATGAAGACAAAACAATTAAAACACATATTTTAAAAGCACATGGGGCAATAAGAGCTAACAAATAAGCCTAAACAGGAAAAAGAAGGAGAATTGATGTTTTCCTATGGAGCATTGTAAAAATACAATGTGTTGTAACACCCCATTATGTAATTCTTTGACAAAATGTCATTGAAGAGATCCATTTCGGTTGTTCATTATATAATGCACAGTATTACATATTCATCATTAAAAAGTGCAGCTCACACATTTTTAAATAACCACCACAATATATAATAATTCATTAGAAAATGCAGGGAAATTCATTACATATTGCATTCCTGCCGTTTATTACAAAATCTGACAGATTAATACAAAATGCAGGTGCTATTACGTAATGAAGTCAAATTTGTTATATTTTGTAGAGTTATTACATAATGCAATATTCTTTCATATTTGGTTGTTACAAGGATCTGTGAATTTAATTTATTGAAATAATTAACAAAAAGAATTAAATGACCAGGCTTGCGTGAAAAAAATGTGATTCTCATTTGCAATACAGAAAATTGCATGAGCTACACAGAACTTATATGCAACAATTTCACCACCCAGAACTGCTGACACATGAATTGATAGGCTCTATTAAAGGCGATGGAGAGGCCTCAGGCTTTAGTGAAACTTACACCATTAATCCACAAAGTTCCTACACCCATTACTAAAATCGGGGGGAAATATTGTATTGTATAAATTGTAAACAGGGGCCAGGGTTTGGTCCGGAAATATTGTATTGTATAAATCATAAGCAGGGGCCAGGGTTTTGTCTGGAAATGTTGTATTGTATAAATTGTAAGCAGGGGCCATGGTTTTGTCTGGAAATGTTGTATCATATAAATTGTAGGCAAGGGCCAGGGTTTTGTCTGGAAATGTTGTATTGTATAAATTGCAAGCAGGGGCCAGGGTTTTGTCTGGAAATGTTGTATTGTATAAATTGTAAGCAGGGTCCAGGGTTTTGTCTGGAAATGTTATATTGTATAAATTGCAAGCAGGGGCCAGGGTTTTGTCTGGAAATGTTGTATTATATAAATTGTAAGCAGGGGCCAGGGTTTTGTCTGGAAATGTTAAGGGGTATCTTTTAAGAACTAAATTATGCTTAGAGGAAAGACAGGTTGTGGTAGAAACCCACTTACTGTTGACCTATCTGCAGGGTGTAATTCATACATATGATATGACATTATTGCCCTCTGTATAATAAACACAAGTGACAATGCATTATGTGTGACTGTCTCTAAGGAGAAGGATGACTTTGGAGTGTATCTTTGAATTGCAATGCCATGTTGCAAGATATTGAGCCTTGAAAAGAAACTCAACTTTCACAAAGCAAATATTGTGAAATACATATCATGGATTTAGGTCTCAGATGCAGGAGCATCATTTCTGAACAGGTCTTAAGTTGCAATCTACTTGATGAAGCCTTTAGCTTAGCATTTAGCGTGAAATCAAGTAGAATATGTTGTGACCAATACAGCCAGTGTATCCAGCCATACTGGAGCCTATCTCAGGCAGAATAGGCCATAAAGCAGAACTTCATTAAGGATTCCAGGTTCAAAGAACAATAATGCACAACTTTCATCAACATTACACAGGGTTTTTGTAAAATTATTATTATATCTATCTGTAGGTAAGGATGGGACCTACAGTACATTTTAGATATTTAATTGCAATACTTGTCGAAAGAAATTAATATGTTTTATAGAAACCAGAAAAGCAACAAGATTTTGATGCTCTGATGAGAATTCAAAGTGCCACGGACAAAGGGAGAGCTGTGAAGCACTGGAGATGTTACCAGCCATTGCAAGGTACAGTTTATATTGACTAAATCCTTGAATGTATGAATTCAGAGTAGTCCTTATCCTGTTAGCTGTCGATTTCTGCACGTTAGGCCATTCATTAAACTTGCAAGCAAAATTTCTCAATTCTCTAAAAATTGTTTCCTAGATACCTGAAGAAATTGCTCCTTATAAAAGGTAGTCCTGAAGTTATATTGATTTTTCTAAATGTTAATGTCTTTAGGGCACAGACATCTGATATTTCAAAGTTAAACTAGCAATAAACGGCATAATAATATAATGATATTTACCAACAGCTGTTTTATCACATAACAGATTTGCAAAACGGCTCTGATGTCTCCCTGGGCAGCAAGTTGGATGCCTCATTCTGTCCAAGTTGGGCTTTTATTGATCCTAAAGAGCTTGACTAGGAAAAGTACTGTAGAGTTGCTCCATGAAGATCAGTTGGCTCAGTTCAGACAACAGCAGGTCAACATTGCCCCCTTCAGTACATATCAAATTTACTATTTGTATGAAGAGCCAGTTTGAGGAACTGAATGATATATTTCCAGACTGCTGCACTGCAAAATTGCTAGTGTTGATTTTAACCAGATAATGCCATTTTTGCAGCGTAGTCTCTTTACTCAATGTAAGAATTACAAACTAATTAAGTTATTTGTTTCTGTCCGTAGAATATTCTGGCATAGGAAAATTCTTTTCCAGACTTGAATGACCTGGATTTTTGCAATATTTTAATGCTAACATTAAAGATTATTTTTCCACAAAATCCCAAACTACAAAATTTGTCTAAATAATGAGAAAACTGAAGCTTTTTTCCATCCATCTTTCATACTGCTGCACTATACAGGGAAACACATGCACAATTAGATTCACCTACTGCAGTAGAAAAACAAAGTAACCAGAGGAACCCAGCAAGAGCATGTTAAACAGGCAGACTCCACATACACACAGCTGCAGGTGATCCTTTCACAGCAAAATGAATGAGGAGTCATACTATTTTTGCTATGTGTGTGTATATATATATATATATATATCCATCTTCCAACTGCTTATCCTGGATAAAATCATGTGGGGAGGAGCCAATCCCAGACAGCATAAGGCAGGGATGAACATAAAGCAGTCCTTTCATAGGGTGCTCATAGGGTACATACTGTAGCCAATTTAGAAATTATATTTCACCCACTTACATGTCTTTTGATAGGAGGAGAAAATTTGAGCACCTGGATATTCTTATTCTTCTTCTTCTTCTTCTCTGTTCACCCTGTCCTGATACGTGGTTTGAAGGTGGATCATTATTATTATTATTATTATTATTATTATTATTATTGTTGTTGATGATAATGATGTTTAAGAGTCTTGTAAAAGATTACCTATATTTGTGCCTTTTTTGTTGCATTATAATATCAAGCTGAGCATTTAACATGTTCATTTAAGTTTACATCTGAAGGCTAATTTGGGATGTAACAGTGGTCAAAATATCTTTCATTTTATATAAAATGTCATAATTCCTACTGTGGTGAATTGCAATTTCTCTGCTCCCTTCATTTGCATTTCGTGCCTAAGCAAAATTTGAAATGCACATACAAGTGCAATAAAAATGCTTATTTAAATTCCTTCTTAACTCTTCACAGAGTGGTTTGCATTTTTATAATACCTTAATCTGATATATGTCTGGGATGTCAAAAACCTAAAATGTGCAAATATATTCCAGAACATTGCTAAGCACAAGCATAGATCAGAAGTTGAGAAAGTTACAGTAAAGTGTAATATTGCTGTATTTCTTTATATCATAACAATGATGAACCCTTATATTTTATCATGATGTAAATCATCAATATACAGGGAAAGAAAACCCGGTAAAACTCTACTTAAAGCTATAATGCATTATAGTGGTTGGTATAAGAATTAAGAATGCTTTGTATGGCAAAGCTTTACATTAACTGCATCTTCATGGTGTCTTTATATTGCATTCATTAAACGTTCAATACACCTTCATAACGTATTCATAAAACATTCATAAACATCATGTATACCTTAACATCCTAACATCCCTTAACAGCTATAATATACATGGCATAGGTGCATGTCATATCCTCCTCGTCCAAAATTCCTGTGTGCCACGCCCCCTTGTGGAATCCCGCTTGTTATCAGCTGTTTTCTGTCATTTCCATTTAGTCCTGTGTATTTAAGTCCATGTTTAAGTCTGTTTCCCCAGTCCGGTCATTGGCGTTGTTTACTGTATATTACCTGGTCTTGCTGTTTTCTCTGAATAATTCCCTCTATCTTGACTTCCCGACCCTGATTCTCCAATCTGAAGTTCCCCTGCTTGCCCATTGGTCACGACAGAATGACCAGACTGCACAAGAAGATGCCTCTATTGACCGAGGCGGAATACCAAGGTCTGGTAAAGGAGGCGATATATTGGCTGCAGCAGCCCGAGGTCCAACTTAGCTGCACATACAGGGGAGATGCTAGGCAGGATTTCCCCGACAAAGGACACATTCTTCTCCGAGGAGGTGCATCTTAATCTGCAGCAGCTCATGAATGAAGTACCAGAGGTGATGATGCGGCGAGTGACCCTGTACAGTGGAATACCCCCAGGTCCGCTGCTGGAGCTCCCAGAGTTGCCTCAGACCCCACCACATAGAGCAGGAGAGAGGAAGAAGCGAAGAAACCGGAGACATAAAGAGATGCCAGAGGTCTTCTTAGGGGCCATCTCTCTCACTGCTGTCTGCCCTGCTGCGTGTTGGGAGGAGGCGATCCCAATTCTGAGGCCGGCGGTGTTTGTACCGGACATTGCCACCATTTACCTGCAGCCACCTGATGCTCGTCTGCCCAAAACTATCGCCGCCTGGTTGACACCAGCGCTGGCAACTCACCCCTTCTGGGGAACAAGTCTGGCATTTAAAGGGGCCAGGTCGGTGGGGGATGCCATCCTGCGGGTCCCTATGATCACGAAGATGATGGCGCCCGCAGTGGAGGTACAAGCCCCGGCTCCGCCCCCCGTGGTTCCTGCACCGACGATCAATGCTCCATCCCCCTGCATTTACTGGCCTGCCTGTCCCTGGTGCGCCGCCCACCAAGGTTCCTGCTCCCTTGTCACCACCCGAGGTTGTTGAAACACCTGCTCCAGTCCCGGCGGCTGACACGCCGCCCTGTGAGGCTTCAGCCCTGGCAGTTGATGCGTCGCCCTGCAAGGCTCTTGCTCCACCCGCCCCTGCTTCACCCCCAGAGGCTCTTGCTCCTCTGTCTCTTGCTCGGCGACTGCCTGTGGTCCACCGGGCTTCTCCTCAGCGGTCGCCTGCGGGTCCCCCTCTGATGGCCTGTCGGCCGTCTTTGGCCACGCCTCTGACACATCGTTGGTCACCGGGCAGGTTCCCCTGCTTCAGCTCATTGGTTGCCTGCGAATCCCCCCCACTCTGACTTGTCGGTCGGCTGTGCCTTTGCTGGCAGTGGCTACACCGTGTCCTGCCGGGGCTTTGCCTGCCTCCTCTCCTTGGATAAGGTCCCCATTTGCCTTCTTCCTCACCTCCCCTGGTGCCCCTTCCTACTTCCTCCTTGCATCCTCCATCTGTCCCTCCGTCTGCCTCCTCGCTCCCTACGAGGTCCCCTCCTGCTCTTGCCTTTCATTCGCAGAGGATCCCTCTGGCTTCAGCTTTGAGGTTGCCATCTGCCCCTGAAATTTCCACCATTCACACACTGGGGTTCCCTCAGGTTCCCTGTTTGCCCCCATCCCATGCCTTCCTGCCTCCTGGTTTCGTGCCCCCTGTGTCTACTTCTCATCCCTCTGTTTCGCCTGTGTTCACTCCTGGTCCCTTCGTTCCCCCCACTGGTGTTCCTTCTGTCTCCATTCTTGGTGCCCCTGTGTCTGTTGGCGTTCCCCATCATTGGTCAGTTGTTGTCTTGGTTGCTTCCCATGTGCCTGTTCTGTGTGTCCATCCTGTTCATGGTTCCTCGTTGATGTTCTTGGCTTTGTTTTCCCCAGGTCCTGTGTGGTTCCCGGTCCCATATCTTTCCTTGGGGCGTGCCGTTGGGGCGGGGAGGGGGGGGTTCTGTCTGCTCATCTAATCCTCCACACCCCCTCGTTAACCTCATGTGGAATCCCGCTTGTTATCAGCTGTTTCCTGTCATTTCCATTTAGTCCCGTGTATTTAAGTCCGCGTTCCGTCTGTTTTCCCAGTCCGGTCATTGATGTTGTCTACCGTACCTTGCTTTTTTCCCTGAATAAATACCTCGATCCTGACTTCCCAGCTTCCCGACCCTGATTCTCTTCTCCAAAATTCCGCTGCTCGCTCATCGTTCATGACAGTGCACTTAATGTAAAGCATTACCCTTTTTTTATTGCAATGTGGCGGTATCTAAAGTATAGTGCATTATAGATGAGACCTTTATAAAGCATTCATAATGCATAATATTCAGAGATATAATGTGTTATACCTTTTTATAAATATTTACAGCCCTGTTTATAATGATCTATAAATATATTGTAAAATGTTACACAAACACTTACCTAAAGGATTATTAGGAACACCTGTTCAATTTCTCATTAATGCAATTATCTAATCAACCAATCACATGGCAGTTGCTTCAATACATTTAGAGGTATGGTCCTGGTCAAGACAATCTCCCACAAATCTCCATCAACTGCAATATGCTATCCTATAAATATGGGCCAACATTTCTAAGGAATGCTTTCAGCACCTTGTTGAATCAATGCCACGTAGAATTATGGCAGTTCTGAAGGCGAAAGGGGGTCACACACCGTATTAGTATGGTATTCCTAATAATCCGTTAGGTGAGTGTATATTCATAGATTCTTCTAGATATGGCATTCATTGAAAAGGATGCTGAACTGATAACTGTTAAGTTAGGTTGGCAACATGGCAACCAAAATGCAAACCATAGAACCATTTACTCAAGGCCAAACAGGGAACTGAAGGTCATGGACAAATTTCTTACCATGGAGTTGGCATCAACATTGGGATTCTCATTTTATTCTTTCAGCAAAACACAAAAAACATCAGATATTCTATGTTTGATGGAGAACAAAAATAGGTGCTACTAAGTAGTTACCATAAATCCACTCACCTGATTTTCTGACATAGAGGAGGGCATGCTCTCATTTTATATGGGGTATTATTAATACTATTGTATTTACAGTGGTACCTCGGTTCTCGAACTTAATAGAACTCAAATTTCTTGAAAGTCGAACAAACCAGTTTGACCTAGAACTCGATCTGAATATCGGAAGTTGGAACCGTGAACCTAATATAAATTGTACGCACCAGGAAATGAGTCACGTCATGAGGCACGTCTCTGAGAGAAAACAAAAGGTAAAGCTTCAATGTCAGCCTCGCATTTGCTGTAGTAGTAGCGCTTGTTGGTGATAATGCTATTTTAGTGAAAGTACTGTGTCAGGTAATACAATGCAATTCTTACTGAATGCCTTCTTCACAGACTGGACGATTAACCAATTAAAGCAGCGCAACATTAAAGTAACTAACAATAAATAAACCACTAACTTACGTCTAGTATTAGAGCATTTATGTCATTTATTTTAACTCTATTTTACCAGGCAAATTAACTAAAAGCAGTTCTCACTGCTTTACGTGATACTTGGGAGAAATAGCAGATTACGCATCTGAACTGCCTGGGATACAAACGTCATGCGTGTAACTAAACTTTAGCCAATAAGGGCAAAGGTGTGTCGTCACGGAGGCGGTTCCAGTTTGTGCAGCCGGGTGAGAGGTCGCAATGCATCTAACCGTAATGGGAAAAATCTAACCACTATGGGAAAAAAGGGCAAGCTGGTGTAGGCAGTGTGATCTTCTGGGCAGTGTTCTGTTTCCCAGTGTTTCTGGGAAACCTTCGGTCTTGGCATTCATGTGGATGTAATTTTGACATGTAGCACCTACATAAACATTTTTGCAGACCAAGTACTCCCCTTCATGGCAATGGTATTCCCCATTGACTGTGGCCTCATCCATGTAGGATAATGTCTTCTGCAAAAATTGGTCAGGAATTGGTCTGGACATGAAAAGGAGTTTAACGTGTTAACCTGTGAACATCTGTTGGATGCCCTGGACAAACAAGTTCGATCAACATTGGCCCTGACCGTGCAACACACTGGATCTGCTGCTAACGTCTTGGTGCCAGATGAAACAGGACATCTTCAGATGTCTTATGAAGTTCATGTCTTGATTGGTCAGGGCTGTTTTTGGTAGTATGAGAGGGACTTACATGATTTTAGGCAGGTGATTTTAATGTTAAGACTGATCAGTGTGTGTATAGTATATACTGTATATTTATATGCAGAAATATTGATAAATTGCACACATTTTTTGGATAGAGATGTTAAAACCAATATTAATATGTTTATTGCAATATACAATCCATCCAAACTTTTAGAAATGGTTGCTTGATGTATCCTGTAGTAATTAAGCAATTAGAATTTTACATTACACAAGTGAGAATGAAGAGAGAGCACATTGGGGTGTCCCCTAGGTTTAGTCATTAAAAAGCCCATTATTTTTTAAATTACTTTTTCAATCTTTCAGCCCCTCTAATCCGGATGTATTTCCCAGAAGGCTGTTGCGGTTCTTGCGTTTAGAAAGACTCCTGAAGGTAAGCTCTGCACAGTGATCTGATAGCTTGTATTTACCACCACACAAGGTTGATTCTCCGTGCTCTTGGTAAGAAATGGTCATTGCCATAGTGGTTATACATTCCCAAAATCCCATCACACATTCCATTGTACAAACAAACAAACTATATCATAGACATGTAGAAACACTGTGACTGGGCTTAAAATGCACAATACATAGATATCTGTTTCTTACTTTTTAATGAAGTTCTTAAATGTATAAATATATATTCCTCTTTTTCCACAGCACAGCTAGGCTTCCTGCTAAAATTCAAGTTTAATGGCTGCCATGTCAGCAGTGAATTCATCGTCTGCCTTCTGCCACATTGGGTTCCATGTGACAAACAAAACAGAGATAACTTATTGCGATCAAATACATAACCAAGCTTGAAATTTAGAAATGTATTGATATCCAGTGGATTGTGAGATATCATAAAAGCATTACCCATGGCCTGGTATTTGGATAATAATGTTTGCTTTTTTTCTTCTCCCCAGTGTGGTTCAGATTTTGTGCTATTAATGTTAGCCTTTTATAATTTGGCAAGACATAGCTTACAAAAACACAAACAATTGCAGCCCCAAGACACAAAGCTCATCACTAGATAGCTGGATCTGGTAAACTTACCTATAATCTAGTAATATTATAAATAATAAGGTTATAAAATTACATTAGCATCACATTAACTTACTCAACTAAAAACAAGTAAATATAGTAAATAAAAGGAGGATAATAAAATATTTTGTAGCAAATATGTGTATTATTTATTGCAAGTCCAGTCACCAGCTACTAGAATTTGTCTATAATGCATTCACTACAAGAAATATCAATTTTTTCGCGTTGGTTTTTTAGGCAGTGCAGAAATACAAATCAGATTACAAGAATTTTCTTTTCAATGGCATAAAATAAAATATTCAATTGTTTTTTGCAGTTACTCTCTATATCATTTTACTATGGGGAGAAGATTTTATTTATAAATGTCGCTATCAACTAGCATCCTATCCAGAGTGTATCCCAGCCCCATGCCCTGTAATGGATTAGCATTCCCTTTGGGCTGTACCCCAGCCCCGTGCCCTGTAATGGATTGGCATCCAATTCGGGGTGTACCCCAGCCCCGTGCCCTGTAATGGATTGGCATCCAATTCAAGGTGTACCCCAGCCCCGTGCCCTGTAATGGATTAGCATTCCCTTTGGGCTGTACCCCAGCCCCGTGCCCTGTAATGGATTGGCATCCAATTCGGGGTGTACCCCAGCCCCGTGCCCTGTAATGGATTGGCATCCTCTCCGGGGTGTACCCCAGCCCCGTGCCCTGTAATGGATTGGCATCCTCTCCGGGGTGTACCCCAGCCCCGTGCCCTGTGATGGATTGGCATCCTCTCCGGGGTGTACCCCAGCCCCATGCCATGTAATGGATTGGCATCCAATTTTGGGTGTACCCCAGCCCCGTGCCCTGTGATGGATTGGCATTCCATCTGGTTGTACCCCAGCCCCGTGCCCTGTAATGGATTGGCATCCTATCTGGGGTGTACCCCAGCCCCGTGCCCTGTAATGGATTGGCATCCGCTCCGGGGTGTACCCCAGCCTAATGCCCTATAATGGATTGGCATTCTATCCGGGGTGTACCCCAGCCCCGTGCCCTGTGATGGATTGTCATTCTGTCCGAGGTGTACCCCAGTGCCTTGCCCTGTAATGGATTGGCATCCCCTCCGGGGTGTACCCCAGTCCCGTGCCCTGTAATGGATAGGCATTCTATCCGGGGTGTACCCCAGCCCCGTGCCCTGTGATGGATTGGCATTCTATTCGGGGTGTACCCCAGCCCCGTGCCCTGTAATGGATTGGCATCCTATTCGGGGTGTACCCCAGCGCCGTGCCCTGTAATGGATTAGCATTCCCTCCGGGGTGTACCCCAGCCTTGTGCCCCATGCTGCGCGGGATATGTTGTAAGCCACCCAGCAATGCATGGATGGTATGACTATCAATATTAAATCTAATTATTTTGTTACTATTAATATTCATGCTAATAAAGATTAACAGAATGTTGCACTCCTATTAAAAAAGAAAAACTATTTCAAGATTGAAAGTCCTCTGGCACCTTAAACAAATGCACCATTTTATAATACGCTCAGCAGATAGCATAGAGAGATAGCATATTAGATCAAATCAAGACAAAACATTGTGGATTGCAAATATTAATTTCGTCACTAAAATATGACTCTGGGGGCTGGAGAGATGCACGGTGAGTTGTTCTCTTCCACCTCTTTCAGACTTTTGACGC
>JAABNY020000002.1:23364890-23377953 GCA_015164015.2 Brevimyrus niger | reverse complement strand
TATATAATTGCTTTTAGATTAGGGTGTATTTATTGATCAAGCATGAAATGTAACACTTCAATATGTGCATTTTTACAAGCAAATATACAGAATAAGATAAATAACATTATAAAGAATCTGGCATCATTGTATTAACTGTAATAACTGTAATAACTGTTATATTTAGGAAGGGTCATTTGCCATCATATCAAATGTTATTATCGTGAGTACACTACAACAGTTTGGAATAATTGCAATACTGTTCTGGTGAAGAAATGTGTATTGAAATGGACTGGACTTCATGTGACCTTATAAATAAATAGATGATGCCATAATATAATGTTTGTACTTCATCTAAAATTCATTTTTATTCAATAGGGAATACATAAGCCTCATTATATAGCATTTATTTGAACACATACTTTTGTTTTTCTCTCTCTCTGTAATTACCAACTTCATTCAGCCTGCATGTGAATATTACTCATGGGGTTTGATTAGAGAATCCACTAAAGATTCCCCATTGTAGTGATAACAAACTGATTACAAGGCTAACATGAGAGAGTTCACATCTGACATTTGAGGTAAGTCCAAAATTAGTTCCAATTGCATCAGGCCTCGGAGGAGCAGAAGGCATAAATATTGCAAGATCAAGAAGGGCAGTTCAGATTATCTAACTTTTTATACGTCTCGTTTCCATGTGAGAAGTGCACCCTACATCAGCCTTCAAAGTGCAGAATAATCTGCTAGGCACCTCCTGAAAAAAGTGTCCAAAAAGTACAAAATACATCACATTAAATATTTACAAGCCTAAGGAATGTATCACTTCAAGTTTCAGGTTAGCTAAAGTACTGGAATTGCTTTCATCGACTGAAGTCTCAGCAGTGGTCATTTTTGAGAAAGAAAAGCATAAGATAAGAGAGAGCTGCAGCCAGCTTACCTCATCCGTGATAAATCTTTATCATTTTGGGTAATTTAGATGAGCTGTCCTCTAAGGCTGCTGCTAGTGAAGGGTACTCATTAATACAAGTTTAGGACCTCTGACTGTTGTCTTTCTCCATTCTGTGTGATGCCTCTGACCTTTTAAGAATTGCTGTTATCAGAAGCAGTCTTTCCAGGAGTCCTTTGAGCTCTGGGAAAAGAAGAATATTGTGTGTCGCATCGAATTGTTTGAGTTAAAAAGGTATATATTTTGGTACATGCAGTTTAAGTGTGAAAGTGATAGATACAACAATCCTTATAAATTTGTTGGTTATTGAAGTTGAAGAAAATAACTTGTGGAAAGGTAACACCAGCTTTTCAGCTCAAAAATTCCAGAATGATATGTAAAGATTTGATGATGCAGTTATAATTAGTTGAAGGTTTGATAATGTAGTGATACAGACTAAAGTGAATAATAGCAGAGAGTATTCAAAGCAAAACAGCATATGCAAAATGTGTAAACAAAATGCATGTGGTTTTATGATATTGTTACTCTGAGCCTACTAATGAACCTAATGTTGTAAAAAAAAAAAAAAAAGTTTAAAAGACCCACAAGGAGCTCAGCTGTATAACCTTAAAATTGCTCTCTATGCTAACACTACACTGCAATAATATGAGCATAAAACAAAAAATATCCCCTCAACCTTTACAAAACAGACTTTTATGTTTGCTTTATAGAGACTTTTTAAGTAGATATGACACCAATGTCTAATTACTCTGTTAGATGTTGAATAAAATCCACCTAGCATGCAGGACCTATACTACAGTGAACTGCAGGTTAAGCCCAGTGTGTTGTGGGGAGGTTGTTCCCGTAGTGCATGTGAGAGGAAGTTATGCTACACCATTTGTAGTACTCCCTGTGGTTCCTTGCATCCCTGCCCTGTTTAAACACAAACAAACAAAAAGAAAATATACAGTTCATATAAAGTGTTACCAAATATTGTATTATTTGTTGGCATAACTTGTTTTATTTATTAACATTATCATATTTCAGTCTCTGGGGGGGTCCCTTTTGAGGTATGTCCTGTGCATTACAACACCCCTCAATATTCAAGACCCGCTGGGTATGATAGTTCATACTTAAGCTCAGCTTTATTTATTTACATACTTGAATAGTAAGTGAGGAAGTTTTCAAAAACCATCATAACTGTTCCTCTGATGATTTTAATAATATTTTGTAAATCTGTTTTATGTTATTATAATGCTTAAACATTTACCAACAAAAATCACACACTAGAATAATTTCACTAAATGTATTATTTAGATTCTTGATTTTTTTAATGATAGGGCAACATGTATATCTTAAAGGATTTTTCTGCTTGAAAATCGGTGGTTGGCAATGTTGGATCTACAATAAACGGTGCTGGATTTTGCCATAAAACATGGCAGAGGATTTTAAGTCCATGAAATTTGAGTATCCGTTTTATTTAGGGTGATATCCGCTTACTTTATTGCATTTACAATGTCTTAGTTGTGCAGTGCAGATCTATGTGCTACCCCTTCAACTGTCAGTGCCTAATTTAAACTGACTTATTGGCACACCCAGCTGCATGAACAAATGAACAAATCAGAAAACAGAATAACAATTCAGCAAACACAATGACAATTCAGAAAACATTCAGAAATCAGGAAATGTTTGGTGGTGTGGAAGAAAAATTGGACATTAGTAGGCCCGGGAGGGGAGGCATATTGGGTCTGTTATGTTTTAGGCCTTAGGCAAGAAGAGATTGTTTTGAATACTGTGTGACCTCACTTTGTGGTAGCTGCCTGCAGTTGGCTCCGCAGAAGCTTGGACCTTGGAGAGGCAGACAGTGGAGCAAAGCGGGGGAGAAACCACTTGCAGGAAGAGACTCAAAGCCGCCCCAACTGGTGCACAAAGAGTTATAGCTTAATAAAGTAGTTGTACTAGACAATATATAATATGTTACCCATTTGATCGCATCATGTTAATCATATGTTGACCATGTATTTTCAATGATTCAAGAACAATACATCAATGTGTTAATGATTAATCAATGGAACACCCCAAAACATTAACAGTGATTCAATGTTATATAATTAATATCTATATACATATCTATATAGTATAGTAGAGTCTAGAAGCTGAGGCTGTCTCCTGTGAATTACATATAATGGGTGGACTTTACCTTGCTACCAGGGTGAACCAATGGAACAGGAGAATTGTGTTTGTTATATGTTTCAGCTTAGTTTGTTGATTTTACATGACCAATCAGGAATTAGAAGTCCTGAGAACTATGGTTTATCTACTGTACTGGTTGCTCTGTGTGCTGGGTATGGCGTGGTACCAAGGCCCAGAGTGTATAAGTGTGGCAACTACGACAGGTATAGGCTGAAGCAACGTGTTCATTCACGGCTTTGATACTTAAATGCGTAATATTTAGCTGCAGTCTATTAAAACTTACAAGGCTCTGTCATTTGATATCTTCAGGCATACTTAAATTTTAAAAGGTAACTGGACCTATAATATAATAGAATACATCTTTATTGTATATTTATATATAGACTATTGCATGAAGTTTACGTTTTTGCTATGTTCAGTGATATTTTGCCTTTGGTGTAGAAACTGTTGTTCAGTCTGTTGGTCCTTGTTTTTATCAATCTCCGTCTGCCTTAGGGCTGCAGTTCAAAAAGAGAGTGACCTGGATGGAATGGGTCTTTTAGGATGTTTTGTGCTTCTTTTAAGACAGCGGGGACCATACAGCCTGTCCAGGAAGGGCAGTCGACTGCGAGTGAGCTTCTTGGCCGTACTGATGACCCCTTGAAGCACCTTCCGTTCAGCAGCTGGCAGACCAGACACAGATGCAGTTAGACAGAATGATCTCTGTGGTCCACTAGAAGAAGGACACAAGCAGCTTCTGTGTGAGATGGACCTTCTCAGGAAGTGTAATCTCTGCTGTGCCTTCTTGATGGGATTGGTGGTGTTGGCACTCCAAGACAGACTGTCCTCGATGTACATGCCCAGAAACCGGAAGTTGGAGACCCTTTCCGTACATTCCTCATTGATAAAAAGGGGCTGGATGTCAGTTTTTTTTCTCCTATAGTCCATAATCAGCTTCTTGGTCTTCGAGATGTTTAGCATCTTAACCATTATGAGAGTCAAGACTATATTACATGTGATACGTTCTTTCTTATTCTTATATGAAGGAGTAATCTCATAGTTACATCATCCTTTTCACAATAGGCTACTATTTCTTTCTGTACTTCATATTTGGTTGAGATATTTTACATGGTTCACTATTTCAATACAGAAGGTTAGACTTCAAAACATGACAATTTCAGGTTGAAGACTAAAGCAAGAGTTGATGTCTTAAAATGCAGAAACAGTGTAATTCACATTTTAGTTTTGTTTGATTTTTATATGTCTCTCCCAGTAACAGGCAAATGTTATATATAGTAATTTATTTTCAAACAATTGGAGTCCGAATCCAATTCTTTGTGAGCTTGCATTGTTATAAATTACATGTTTGGGAGAAAAATGGCACATCTCTATTGCAAACACTGCAAATGCAATAGTGCATGTAATTCCATTGTCTAACATCAAACACCATCCAAAGTCAGCATTTTACCAAGGCAAGTTTTGTATTTTGCTTTGGTATCTGTGGTGTGACAAGAATTGCTGTTTTCTAGCTATTGTATAAACTGTCATTTACTAGAATTACTCATGGTAATTTTACATTATTTTAGCTAGATCTGTCATCGACTGTCTGCTGTGCTTGAAATATGCACAACCTGGAAATTATCTTGACTTGTGTTCTTGCTCAAATTTTATTTCTCCATCATCCAAAACAATCTGTTTTTTAAACATAATTTTTATTTTACTTTACACTGACCCTAATAAGCAGATTATAGATGGATGGAAGGATGGATTTAAATTAAAGTTCAAAAATATTCTTTGGTAAAAGCAAACAATAAAATAAATTGGTATCTGACAAAAACTCATGAAATAGAAGTGGTGTTCTAGGAAAGGATGAAGCAGTCAGGGCCTATCCCTACTGTGTCTGCCATGTTCCCATTTGGCCAGCAGATGACACTGGCCATCCCATGTTCCTCCCTATTCTGAGTCATGATGTTGTTGATGACTCACAACTGTGTCTTATTTAAACATCATTTTCTTTGTGTATTAGTACATAAACCTGCCCTGGTTCCTTGTCGATCATTGTTAGTGTTATACATTGTGTGCTGTGCATTGTCTCCTGTATGATCCCTAAATGCCACATTTCTCAACGACTGGGCCGAGGCCCGGCTACAGATAGGGCCGAGAATTTAAAACTGAGACTGGCCATTGGTCCGTATAGGGCCCCCACACCACGCTTAATTGGGGCTATAAATACTGTTTAAAGATGTATAAGTATAGTCCCTTCAAAGGTAAATAAAATGTGTTTTTTACAATGCAATCAGTAATGAATTAATTAATTTTTTTAATTAGCCAGCTGCGAATAACATCATCGATTTGAGCCAATGTAGTTGACGTGTAAATATAACCATGGAGAAATTTCTGAAGCGCAAAGAAACAGTTGATGCTGTGGTAAACAAAATGCCCATTGTTACATTAAACTGCCTTTTATCTTTTATAGATGAATAGTATTAATCCTCTGTGTGTACTTAATATAACTAGTCACACTAATGCTATTCTAGTTTGCTGTGCTCTCTTTTTAAGTATGTCTGACATCAGTGTCTATATATGGCTTTGATTTGAATATCAAGTTAATGACTATACTGTTAATGACCTATTTATGCACCCAACTCCCACAACCCTGACCATGAGAAGCAGTTAACAAATAGATGAACTGACTGTTTAATTTCCATAGCTGCAGAAGACCTGTTTGGGAATTGGAATTGTTTGCTTTGGGTGACATGTCATTTAAATGTTTATTTCGCTTTCACTGCTCTCATTTACTTACAATACCACTACTGCAAAACTGGTGATACTGCATAAAATGTTATGAACTTTATTTGTCAATGGTCTGTGTTATATATGGAAACACTGCAAATTCAGAAACATGCAGAGAAATCAATAAGAACAACAATAATGAGGAATTATAGTTTTGTGTTGTGCATAATTTATAATGGTTGTTTGGAAAGATCTTGGCACTCAATACAATAAGTAAATTTATTTCACATTTTGTTGGCAGAAACTATTTAATCGAAGTACCTCATAACTTGTTAATAAGAATTCACACACACACAGTGCAAGTTTTTGCACACTGAGATTTTATACATTTGCATGTTACTTACATATTTCCTAAAAATACACTCAGTATTCTTTGCTGACAAATAAATTTACAGTATTTTCACCATTTGAGTACCTTTATTAGCAAGGAAATGTTGTATCTTTGATCCATCAAAGTAACCTCCTCTAGCAGTTATAACAGCAGAGAAAATTTGAGAAATTCTTTCTACAATGGATGTTAAGTCCTGCTCTGTTTTATGGGGTTGAAAACCAACTAAAATTTGACTATGCCATCACCACACAGCTAGGTAGCAGGTTTGACATGCTGGTTATGTGCTGCTTACATACTCTTTCCATGTTATAAAGGAAACAGGTTTTATTTTACTTATATATTCATGTATAGGTGTTACTCAGTTTTGCAAGAATAAAAAAACATGTCATTTATAAAATAAATGGAAAAGTGTTAAAAACCTGTGGTGTGCAAGGAAAATTGACTGGTAGCATACCAAATCATTGAATGATTTATTTATACTATTCTCTTTTTCTATCTATATTGTAGAATGATTTGAAAAATATTAAATAAAATAGTAATAATAATAATTTGTTGCGGGATTGGCAACTGTGTGGACTGCCTGTTTCAATCTCTGGGTTGAGTGATCAGATTGATCCCAGAATCAGAATAACTTTATTGTCATTGTAACAAGTGATAGTACAAGAAAATTAGGCCCTTAAGCCCAGTTGGTCCTGGGGCTGGCTGAAGCTACTTCCCCTTTCTCATTTTACTGGGTTAATGTCAGGTGGCCAGGTCATGTGATATGTCACTCTATCACTCTCCTTTTTAGGTGGCTTGGTATGTCCAAACTTTTGACTGACACTGTGTGTATATACAAATGCACTCTAGTTTAACAGTTTGTTAGGCAAGCAAATTATTTCATGTGACCTCTTATTTATTTATCTACAATCTATGAGATTGTAGAATGTTTTGGAATTTAGCCATACTGTACTTTGCATAGGACAGAATATAAATGGAAAGGCTTTGTTTATTTTATACACTTTCCAAAGTCGACTGCATAGCTGATTTCAGACCTTTGCTGTCATCCAATTTTGTCTGCTGGAGAAGTGCTAATTGTCAAATTATTGATTTTCTTTTTGGCTTTCCAAACAATATGGCAGTCCCACTATCTTCTGCATTTACTGACTGTTTAACTAGTTCTTCACATTTGCTACCTTCAACTTGTAAAAAGAAGAAAGTGGCCCATTAGAGCTTCACTTCAATATCCAAAACATTGTTCATAAAGTAGCAGGCTTAACTCTTCAAATATGAACTTCTTTCAGAAAGAAAATATACATTGTCTTACCAGTAATATAGCAGAGGCAAAGTGTTTAATACGGTCATGAACCTCAAGCCATCAAAGTGATTGTGACCATATAACAAACTAGCTATAAAAAATCCATTCATAATGCCTTAATTTCAGAAGCTTAGGTCGACTCTGTGAGCTTGAAGGTGCTATAGAGCTTGATGGTGTGCGTGCATGACGAGTAAGTGTGCAGTTCATTTGTATTGCATCTATACTTGTAGCTGGAGCAAATGTTTATTGTGTTATGCATTTGTGATCTAAAATAAGCATATTGTGCTAATCGCAGTCTGCATTTTGCTTTTAGTTTTTGCTTTTATGTCTTTTTTCAGTAAACCAAAATTAAATAATCACCCAATGTGTATCTGGGCTGCTTTGTGGGCTGGTACGTTGATGCAATATTAACCAGCTACAGAATAACCTGTCAGAGGTATGCTGATAATCTCAGACCCTGTGAAGGCTGCCACGGGGTGAGAATCAGCATCCCTTATCGAAACCAACACCCTTTAACAAGGGGTAAGTCTAATCGCCAATCCCATCCTCCTCTATGAAGGAAACTGACTGCAAGTGAGAGAAAAGGGTCTTGTCGCCGTCCATGGGGAGGGAAGCATGGGACTCTCTGTTACGCAGTCATGCTTTAAAGGGGCAAAATCTAATGAAAATCGAAGAAGCAGATACCTGGGGGATGGTGAGGGAGGACATCCAATCCAGCTGACATCCAACCTGGACTACTGTACATCACCTCACCAACCTATCAATCACTTTGTGGCCTTGATTTATGCATATCACGCCAATGTTTTCAAGAAGCACTTTGGTGCCTTGACTGGTATTATTATTATTATTATTATTATTATTATTATTATTATTATTATTATTATTATATTTCCTGCAGGTCATACTGAGACATACTACAAGAAAAACCTGCATAAAAACGCTTTCTGTAATATCGGTATGCTGTAAGGTACAACCCATTGCTATGCTAGCTATTGCAATTATGTCTATTAACTCCTTTTAAAAATTAGGTAATTAATCATTTTCTGTGAATAATTTTGAATAATTGCATCTAACATTAAAACTTATGATCATAAATATTTACATATTGAATCCCCAAATTGTAATATGACATTAACCGAAATGAAGTCATTTTATTGTGTAACAGTTTAACTTAAACTTGTTGATAAATAGATTTTAATTTACAATGAAAATGCTACTATCAAGGAAATACAAGCTGAATTTCAATGTTTTCAAAAACGCTAGATGAGCCTATAGCATTAAGAAAAATGAGACATTGTGTTATACAGTATATAGGGCTGTCAAATGATACATTTTGTTCTTCAAAGACATTGGTAATTACTTGCATCATGTAAATGTCAATGGCTATAAAAACAGAAGCCTAGCACCCTGGGTTAAGGGCACTAGGAAGATCCTCATTTTGGGGCATTTTACCCTTCAATAAAACAAAACACAGACTGCAAATATTTTTTTCCTATTTATGCCAGCATCTAGAAAATTTTTAAAATGAAATATACCAAGTAACAATGTGTTACTTTCCACTCCATCAGCTTACTTGTGAGACACTAGCTGAATGATTTTATTTTAGCTGTGATTTCTGGGATTGTGTACAACACCACAACAAGAAACTCTTATGCTGTTTACAACGATGAATGAATACCATTGGTTTCTATTAAATACCTTTGTTCATACCATTCTTCCCTTAGGGTATCAAAATACAGCATGTGTTAATGCAATCAAATAATAATGCATCATTATGTTAAACTAATGCTACCCATTAACACGTTAACTTTCACAGCCCTAATTACAATTAATTCCACATGCATTATATAATAATACTTATGAGAGGATTATTTACAATGCAATTACTGACATGCAGTGAAGGAATCTGCATGACCTCGCAAGCCATATTTCCCCTGGTGGAAGCCAGACACCTCCTCACAATAATGTTTAATTCTTTAATTCAAGGCAAACTGGAGGTACAGTAGTCCAGTGTGGTTGTTCCCCCAATTGGGTTGTTTCTTTGGAGTACATTTGCGGTGCATGTTGGGAATTTTATTACATAATTTGTGCTGCAACAGTAGTTTATTGGAGTTGTCGGATTGGATAAAGGAGTAGCATTCTTTGGTGATACTGTATTTGTCTCATTTCTTGCTATGGTACAATCTCCATACTGGTGACTCTCTGTTCTTGTAGCCCTTCCCTGAGTTCAGTGAATAAGGCAGCCAGCACAGTCGCCCTTAAACAACCTGAGATTTGGGGAAAGAAATTGCAGTTGCCTGGTTCTCCTGCTTCTCTCTAGGATTTTACCTCAGAAGATACGAAATGTTACAGTGTTGTCGAATGTCTCAGGAGCGCCGCTTCAACGAGGACAGTGAATTTTCTCAAACACTCCCCAGATCAAGACAAACACTCAACTACAAAAAATGCTCTTAAAGATACTTTCAGTTTGTCTTGAGTCTAGGCATGCCCACCAACTCATCTCCCTCACAGGTCCTGGGGGCTATAAACCTTCAGAGGTGATGGATTGCACGCTGGCTCTGCTTGGTAATCACCATCTGTGTTTCATTTTAAGGGAACTCCTCTTGCCACAGCTTCCAGATGAGGTCCAGTTGTCATTAGCTAATACTCCTCTTTGAAAGATTTCCGTCAATTGACTAAGGAGGCATATAAATTCTTCAGCAACAAAAATGGTGGTTTTGCCATCATGTCCACTCCTTCAGTGGCGCCGCCTACTGTTAATTTAGATTCCTATACAGCTCCCATGACAACCGCAATGGTATCCCTGTGCCCTAGACTTTCGGGTTTGTGTCTCTAGGATGTGCTTTGCAACAGAGCCAGAACATGTCAGCTACCATGTAATTTTGAGAAGTCGGGAAATAGACCGACCGCCACTCTGCAGCAGTGAGTGTCTGCAAACCTAATGGCTTGTTTTTCATCATAGTCCCTCTCTCCGGCCACCATTTATTTTGTGACACGGGAGCTCAGGTGAGCGTTTTATCAGCTGCCAGTTTAGACGTTCACTGGTGGAAGAATGCCCTGCCCTGGAGGCCAGTAGTAGCAGTGCCATTCCCACTTTCGGGGGTGGCATGGAACATTTCATTTCCACTATGGGCCTAGCTGTGCATGCCAAAGCACGGCGACTTGGTGTCCGAAAACTCTTCTCAGCCAAAGCTGAGTCTGATGCCATAGAATGGTTGGCCGCCATTCTAATAACCCACGGCTTTCACCTCTCTGACTAGTAACCAAACCTAGTGGAAACGGAGGATCCCGTGGCGATTATAACCACCGGTACGTCATCACCACACCTGATCCCATTCCATACAGTACATGCATGATTCCTCAGCTTGTTTAACAGACAAGTCTTTATTCGTCAAATGTGGATCTTGTCCAAGGTCACCACCAGGTGCCTGTTCATTGCAAGGATGTTACAAAGGCTGCAGTCATCACACCATTCAGTCATTTCAAATTCCTCCGGATGCTGTTTGGTTGGAAAAATGCTGGCGGACCTTCCAGCGGCTGATGGACACAGTACTGTGTGATTGGCTGCATGGTTTCGGCTACCTGGATGATACTCCAACACGTCAAAGCATTCCAATGAACATTCCAAGGAAATGTCAGTTTGGGTTGCATGTCATTAAATTCCTCAGCTACCATTTCACTAAGGATGGGTCTTTCGAAAAGTTGTGGCAGTTGTAAATATGCCACATTCTCTCCTTTTTAGAGTTCTATAGGACTTTTTAGAAATGGTCAGTTTTTATTATGGTTAAATTGCAGGCTGCCCACTTTACTGACATGCAGTGAAGGAATCTGCATGACCTCACAAGCTAAACATTAAACACTGATATTAATTTAAATACTAGAACTCTTGGCCCTAATTGGAAATTAACGGGAGAACGTTTTAAACTGAATTTGAGAAAGCACTAAAGTACTAAAGCACACAGCATGTAGTAAGAGTTTGGAATAGTGTTCTTGCTAGTGCAGTGCAAGCTAAAAAAAGAAGGTTGATAAGATTTTATCAAGTCTGAGCCATTAGTTAGGTTCTCCCCAAACAAGCTCCTCTCATTTGTAAATTTCTTATGTTCTTATGTTTATGCAACCCTACTATGAAGTCCACAAGGGCAAGCCTACTTAACATGCCATCTCTTGGACATAAAACATGTCCAAGGCTTTCACATTTACTAAAGCTGCACTCATAGATGCTGCTCTCCTGGTGCATCCCTTAACGGGCACCCCTGTGGCACGAACCACTGACACTTCTGATTTCGATGCAGTGGCTCTATTTTAGCAGCAGGTCAAGGGGTTGTGGTAGATGTTGGCCTTTTTTCAGCCAGTAGTCGCATCCTGCAGAGAGGAAATATAGCAGTTTCGATCTGGAACTCCTTGCCTAGTATCTGGTGATTTGGCACTTCTGTCTCTTCCTAGAAGCTTGGCCATTGGCAGATTTAAAAGACCACAAGTCACTGACTTTTGCAATGTTCATGTCTTTGGAGACATGGTCAGCCTGGCATTACTTGGATTTTATTTCGCAGTTCACCACAGACATTGAACATGTAGCAGCAAAACACAATCTAGTAGCTGATTGCCTCTCCCTTGCTATGGTTTGTGCGATTCACCTTTCGTATCAACTAAACACAATTTTATTTGTCCAGATTAAGATGTCAGTTATATTAGTTTCCATATACTCATTGTAAAATGATAATGTGTGAAATATCAAAATTCCAATATATAAATAACAATTATTATAAAATTCATGTTCGAAGCAAACGGTGCTAGCTATAAAAGAGAACAAGCATAGACTCAGCAGAGTAAGTATAGGCCATCTAGGTCAATACAATAAACCATGAATTTAACTAAGGGAGGTTTGCCAACTTCCATTTTTTATGCTCATGCAAGCATTAGACAGACCAGCAAACAAACACCAAAGAAGCCTGTAGTTAAATTTTCGCTCATAGAAGCATGATGGAATTTAAAAATTGGCTACAGCTTAGACCCATGCTATATTTGTCATTTGGGATTTTAAATGTATTACAAAAGACAATGCTTTATTTTGCAACCTGCTAATCTAGTAACATTGGCTGCCTATTTTTTCAGGCTTTTTTCTATTATTTCTTATTTTCTTTATCCATATAACCATTCAATACTGTAGTAGCCGAAGTGATATATGTATAAATGTATATAACACTTCTATACCACTTAAGATTACTTTTAAATTATTTACTTTTTGGATTATTGTTTTTTTTAATCTTTTTTATCCCTCCTTTTTCCATATCATTTAAGTTATAGCCGTAACAACCTTATTAGTTTTAACACCTAATTTTACAGGTAAAACATATAATAAATAATACAAATAAACAAACAAATAAATATAAATAGATAAATGCAATCTTAACTTGTTGTGGAGGGATGCACAGTAGCTAGTACTGACACCTCACGTCCTCCTCTTTGTGGGTTCCATGTGTGTTCTCCCTGTGACGCCTCACGTCCTCCTCTTTGGGGGTTCCATGTGTGTTCTCCCTGTGACGCCTCACGTCCTCCGCTTTAAGGG
>JAABNY020000002.1:23349014-23364790 GCA_015164015.2 Brevimyrus niger | reverse complement strand
TTCCATGCATGTTCTCCCTATGACGCCTCACGTCCTCCGCTTTAAGGGTTCCATGCATGTTCTCCCTATGACGCCTCACGTCCTCCGCTTTAAGGGTTCCATGCATGTTCTCCCTATGACGCCTCGCGTCCTCGGCTTTAAGGGTTCCATGCATGTTCTCTCTGCAATGCATGGGTTCTCTCCTACAGTGCAAAGATGTGAAGCCGACTGACATCTCTAGCCCAGCCTTGTGCCCTATGCTCCCCGGAATAGGCTCCAGGACCCTAGAACCTGATCAGGATAAGTGATAGGAAGATGGATGGATTTCTTTAGATAAAGCCCAGCTTGACTTCTCTAGACTCCAAGGGTGAGGTTAGAGGTGTTATGAAAATTTATTTAATGCCTCACTGAAAATATTTTAATGCTATTTTTTGTATTGAAAGCATCCAGATTTCATCTCAGAAGTGAGGACTTAAGTTATTCTGGATGTATTGCAGTCATTACAGGGGAAGGTCAAACATACTGTATCAAAGAAGAAACAATAATACACACATTAACTTATCCTCTGTGGTGGCTGTGCAATTGATTTTTGTTTTGGTTCTTGCTACATGCCACACGTGTGGTAAAATACATCAGCTAACAGCTCTCCATAAATTTAATTATGGGTTTTAAGTACAATTTGACGTTAATCAATAGACATTAAGTCGAGGGGTGACTGCATATTCTTTTCAACTGTATGTCTCAGATTATGTTCTAATATATTAACTTGTTCAATAATTTATATCTGACTATGACTGTACCTCTATTTATTAAAACCACACTATTTACAAGAACTTTCACTTAAGTTTGACGTTTTGCGCTGTTTAATGATTTTTAAGGTGCATTTTCAGTCCTACTCATTTTCCTGTGATTAAATGTTCATTTTTACCCATATTATGACACCATGGAAGAGGCTGCATAGCATCCCATTGACGACCTTCCTTTATCAAGTTCATCATACCTCTAGTACACCCTCAGATAATTAGATCTATTATTAGGAAAGCTGTACATTTGGTGTTAACTTAATATGACTAATGATTTCATTTTTTCCTGAACTCCCACTGAATATTGAAGCTTAATGTAACAATTAAGTCATAGACCCTAATTATGAAGTGATTAATGAAATGATAATTGCCACCCTTTATTCAAATTTATTAACTTGTTCAGAATTAATCATTTTGAGGAACTGGCTTTAAATGCAAATCATGAGATATATTAAGAATAAAAAGAGATGAATAATAAGAAAAAATATGAAAAAAGATATTGTTAAAGCAGTTAACAGGTATTAAGTATAACCGATAACTCATCAACTTTGTGCTAATAGGCTCTGTATCTTTATACAATATAGTATAGCATGCATGGTTTGGTAGTTAGATAGAAATTGGCTTTTGTAGTGGCATAGCTTTCAGCATGTTCCATGGAGCCAATGCAGATATTTCTAAATGCAGCAGGGTGTCTGCTATGCAATCAGCCAAATACATTCATGTTCTACCTGTCCTTGTTTCCCTTCACTGACTTTCTATAGGTGCTTCAAGTTCAGGTAATTGTTGTTTGCTGTCAGACCTGTAAATGAACGGCAGCTACCTACCTGCCTATGTTTCATCCCACTTTTACAGTAATAAGAAAATATGGCCACCGTATGAACAAAACCCTCACACTAGAAGTTTTCCCTGCATGGTTCCTCAAGATAGCTCACTACATGTGAGCTGCAGAGTCCTCCACCACAAAAACGCATAAAACTTAATCTAACCTCCTTCACTGACCCTCACCAGGGTCGTAGGTCTTCATTGGCTTTTCTATTTAAATGGCTTTACTGACACTTCCAGATTTTTTGTTATTGCATTTTGCACATGGACTTTGATATTTCTACATTTTCCTGTAGCAATGTTTGTGCTACTTTTGTTCCCACAGCTACCTTGCACTTGTTAACTACCCAGCTAACAAGATAAGTCTGAACCGGACACAGTGAACAACATTTGGCCCGGATTCAATTCAGACTCATCTCGCAATATGGAGCAGTCGGCCCTCAGAATCTTTGTGCATGAGCTGCACATCTGATAAGTGATTGATCATACATATATAGTTAGGCAAATGATCTTCTGAACATATATAAACCAACTGTAATCATTTAGAACTCTGGACAAGTTCTGCTGCGGACTCTCCTGCCCGGATGTCACTAGAGACGCAGGCAGTTCTGGCCCAGAGTCAGTTGATATGTGGGTGTTCAGTCATCAGAAGCCCTTCACAGTTGTATGGTTGTTATGTATTATCTACTCTATTTCACTTAGGACAATGTACCTGCCAAATAAATAGAACTGAATGCAGACTTAAAATATAATTCAATGCTGAGCTACTTCTGAGGGGACTAATACATTTATTGAACAGTAGTTTATACTAAACTGTACATATTAGTGTGATATAATATGCAGATGTCTGAGTAAGCACTCCCAAGTAGAGTGGGCACATTTCAAGAGATTTCTAAATACACTGTAAAGAAACAGTCACTACAAAAGCCTTAACTCACAATATGGATGAAAGTATCGAAAAAGTTTGAAGTCAGCATTGAAATTCATAAACATAACACCAAGTAATAACTGCATTAAGTAACAGGCAAATTACATCACTACAAGTATGCAATGATGTGGAAGGGTGGAGTCACCCATTTTGGAAGGGGGGGGGGGTCAGGTGACCACACATTTTCCATTGAAGTTACTGTACTTCATCTATCAGTCATCTCCAGTGCTTGGAACATATTGATATAGCCCCAATCAGGGCTCCATGCACCGTGTGTCAGGGATTGGCCTCGGAGATCCCCTCAGTGACATCACAGGGAATCCTCATCGCCTCCTAGGGAATCCCAGTCTGTCTCAGCTTTCTGATTTTTGGAATCCCGTTCTGTCTGCAGCTTCCTTTGCAGGTGTTTCTTGTTTGCCGGCTACGCCTTCCCGCAGCAGACAGTACTTTAATTATCTTGCCTACTTCAGTCAGTGTGACACATCAGGCTGATGTAAGATCTTCCAGGTTTTCCTGGGAGTTCAAGTGCTTCTGTTTCTCTGTCTGACTGTTTACCTACTTGTCTTCCAACCCAATCTTACCTTGCCTGGCCTGCCCTCTTACCTGACCACACGCATAACCCGACCTCTGCCTACCTACAGACCACCGTCTTTGTCACGTCCCTCTGCTGAACACCACTCATCGACCCTCTACCGCCCGTCCTTCGCCTGTTGCTTCCCTTATGTTTTGGATCCTAGTCTTGTTACCACTGGATTTGATTTGGACTGTCGACCTCGGGTTTGGATTTCCCCAATATAAAACCTGCCTGCCTCACCTGAAAACACGCAAGTGTCCACCTTTCCTGGGGATAAATCCTCATACTGTGTTTCATGATACATTACTGTAATCATCCTCAAAATTATTTGCCATTTGTGCCAGAGTATCTCTTCTGTAGGTATGTACTACCTGAGATAACCTTCATTCACATCTCACATTGAGGAGACTTGGCTGCCTTATACCCTAACACCAGTGGTTTTTCCCTCCTCAGACCACCCTCAGCACCCTCAGAGGCTGACCTTGAGCACTCCACAAGCCTTGCCATCTCATAGATGCTCTAACCCAGTCGTCTGACCTTAATGATTAGGTTCTTGTCAAAGTCACTCAGATCTGCCCATTTCTTCTGCATTCAATACTTCACCTAAATGTTAGCTAGCCGTCTAATATATCCCAGACCTAGACACACACACACACCGTTTTTACAAGACAGCCAACATTATTTGTTTCACATAGGGTCGTAATGTTTTGGCTTATCGGTGGATGTGCCCTGTGTCCTTGCTACATGTTCTAGTGACAACAAAACACGAAAAAGGCCTACAGGTGACAACTATCGCTGTACCATGGTCTGAGTCCTGACAGGAACATGTGATCCGGGATCCCTTTGGGCCTGCATCTTGTCTCACCCTACGGAGAATTGCCAAGTTTGCTCTGACAGGTACCTGTGACCCGGGAATTCTTTGCATCTGCATCGTATTTCACCTCAAGGAGAATTGCCAAATTGGCTGTGACGAGTCTAGGCTCATGAAATTACTCTGCATATGAGCAATGGCTCACAAGGCCAGTGCGGCGACATCCTGAATTCCGTCCCTTTCTGCCTCCATCATAAGCAAAAAATTATGCAAAGGTGGCTTTCAGCATGTTTATAGTTCTATAGTTAACTTTTCTTTTTTTTTTTACACCAGGTATTCGATCACATGGTCTGTTATTTAAGAGGGGGGGGGCACTGGAGCCACTCCTGCTATTGCTCCTGCATGGTACTGAATGTTTAGCATTCTTCAGACAGATCTTTCTCCATTTATCCTGTGTGTGCTACTCTGTATTACTCTGACTATTTAATTGTTCTGAAAATTGTGTACAACTACATGGGTAGTTAATGGCCACTTTAGATAGATCTGTCTTTTTAATTGTTATTAATTGAAATGAAGGTGAATATGAAAGTTCAGACAAGGAGACCTAATGAATGCAAGCGTGTCCAATCACAGCTGTCCAGGATTTATTTAAAGAGTAAGTCTAACCCATTTCTTTGCCATTACAGCTATTTGTTCTCCCGCCTCCTCTTCTCCACCACCTTCGGCTCCCTGTCCTGGTCCGGGGTTGGCTCCTTCACCTCCTGCCTGGTCTCCCAGCCAGATCTGTCAGCTTCGAGTCGATGGAGCTGATGACCAAGAGACGGGCTTCACCAAATCATTGTTAACATACTCATGTAAATTGTTTCATCAAATAAACACTTGTGTCGAAACTATCTATTAAGGTCTCCTTGGCTGAATTGCAATTCATGTGATACTTCTGCCCAGCAAACAAGACTATTTCCGCTTTTCCAAAATTACCATATTTCCAAAAGCAGATTCCTAAGTAGGGACATTACTACAAATCCTGACCTGGATAAGTACACACTAGAGTATTAGCATAATAGCACAGGGCATTACCAGATAATGATTCTAGCTTGCTGACTAGTCATTTAGTTTGGTTAAACTGGAGGTGAGCTTTTACATAATTTAGACTGCCTTGCAGCCTCTGAGTTGAGTCTATCAGACATTCTGAACTTCGTGAGCCCATGAGCTGACTAGATCAAACATGCTGACAAGTCCCCTTGCAGCCTCTGAGTTGAGTCAGTCAGACACACCGAGTAACGTCAGTCCCTGAGCTGACTTGATCAAACACACTGACAAGTACCCTGCAGCCTCTGAGTTGAATCAATCAGACACACCAAGCGGGTGTCAGTCCCTGGGCTAAACTGACCAAACATGCTACGATTGTGTCAGCCTGTAGCTGCTCTACAGTCCCTGAAATGCAATCAAACTGATTTCATACTTTGTCTGTGAATATCGCTTAATTAGCCTGAAACAAATCATACCCAGAAACCTTGTCCAGAAAAAAGAGTTTAGTTTAAACTAAGAGAAGTATAGAAATGATTAAACTCCACTTAACATCTCTGTAATTTACAAAGATGCAAAATCTATTAAGCATAATTTTAAAGCTGCTTCTTGATCAGCCCAGAATCTCATAAAATGTTAATGTTAATTTCCTTAACTGCTGTTCTGTAGTATAGAATTCTGCTATTCAAAATCTCATTCTGCCACAAAGGTCAGAAATAAAAAGGATTTTATGTGAACATAAAGTAACAATGTTAAAGGGGCTTAATGTATTATGTAAATATGATCATAGTCTTCCCCAGACAATCATGTTGTGAACTAGTTCCACCTGGTAGCCTATGTTGATGACGAGGAGAGGAGAGGTGTGAAAGTTTGGGGAGGTACAGCAGCATTCAGAATGAGCTAGCAAAGTCTGGGGCAATAAACCCGCAGCTTGGTTGACAGCTTTATGGTGCATGTGCAAATCAGTTCTCTGTAATACAGTGCAGGACCAAGTTACTGTTGCTACATATTGAAAACGACGTGGTTCTTGTTGAGGATGTCGACCAGGCTCCCGACCATTGTCTGTCATCTTACCTTGCAGTTCATTTCTGTGATAGTCAGCTCATGAGGAATTTTCCAAAAAAAAAAAAGCTTTTGAAAAATTCAGTTTAACTGGAACAAATGGATTTAGATTATCCTTCACCATTTATTTATAAGTGCATTTTTTTTCTCCTCAATAATCCACCCGTCGCTCTTTCCACATGGTGCAACTGATACGGATTAAAAAATTAAGGCATTTTTTTCCCCTTACTTCTGGCAGCCTTCAGACTTAAAAGCTTGGATTTCAATTAAAAATGCATTATTACAAAATATGTAGCGGTTGTATTTTCTTACAAAATTAAAATAGGATATAGCTCATAAAACAGCCCATAATTAAAAGCAGTCGTGAGGTACTTAGCATATATTTGTGTTTCTGTTCCTGCTTCTTAATCAGAAATTAAGTTTTATAGCCTCTGACGCATTTAGATTTGCACCAAACTGGATCCAATACTGGGAAATTAATTTTTTCTGCAACACGAAATTAACAAGATTAATAATAATTTTGCAAGGCACTAATATTATTAACAAAATTAGCAGTTTAAAGCTAACTGAGCAAATTTCAATGAAAATTATTGCCATCCATCCATTGTTCTTAACTGCTTACTCAATAGAGAGCTTGAAATCTCAACCAGGAAACAAAAAGAGAATTTCAGGGGACACCCTAGACAAGATCCCAGTCCACCTCAGGACACACATTCATACACACATATAGTAATCAGATATGAAGAGCAACTTAGACAATATGCAGCAGAATTCGGGAGCAAGTTCATTTATATGGAAAGGGACCTAATGACCAAATATTACTACCCAACCAGAATGGCAGCAGATTCCACCAGCAATGCTCCAACATCTATTGGAAAGCCTTCCCAGAAGAGTATAAGCTATTATATTAAGACAGCAGATCAGTTATGTTGTTCAAGCTGGTGTCAACGTATTTTTGACTGTGTATTTTGCTCTTTATTTTGAACCTGGCAGCTGGATCTTTGTAAATATAGGCAAGTTACCCATGAGCCTCAGCACACTTTCCTGTGGTACTGAGTTCAAATTCTACTTGATTCTAACACAACTAACATTAAACTGATATGTCAGCTGTACTTGTATTAATTGAGATTTATTTTGGACATTACACAACTCCATTTAATCATAAGGTTGATAAGGTTGTTTTGTGCTGGGCCAACCATGCACCTGAATTTGTGAACACATAATTAGAATATATCACTGAAGAAATACATTTTGCATGCACTACTAAATGCTATTTACAGATAAATGTAATTCAACAATCTGTAACTGAATTGAAGTTCACTGCAACTTTATTCAAACATATCCTGGCCTCTTAAATATAAATTGCTAGTTTTTCTTCAAATAGAATAAAATTTAGACAATGCTTGAAAACCACAAATCTGTACTGGGACATACATTGTGATATTATTGTTATTTAATATAAGGAATACAGTGTCATAAAGTGGTCATTTGATAAAGTTATCTCGCCAGAATGAATTGCTTGCCACCTTTATAAATTAAAGCTTCCGTTGCAGTTGATAATGGCATTAATGTTGCATGGGTTACATTAGAAGCAATAATTTTAAAATTATTTGCAAACAAACTTGACTGTTGAAACTGGAATGCATTACATACCTTTGATCTGTGATATTTTACATCATGAAGAAGAGCACGTTTTACGTATGGCCTTTTCTGAGGGTTCAAGCAGAGGAGCAACTTTCATTGTAATTAGAGTGCATTCCCATTAAAATTTTTAATAGGAAGCTTAATATGTTTGGGAGTATTTTAGGGAAATTTAAGATTCAGTGCATGTTAGGTTGGAGGCAAGTCAGAAGATGTGGGTGTGAAGGTTAAATGGGTGACCCTATCAATCTGGATTCATGGTTTTAAGAGCTAAACCTGCTGTTTAATGAGTTGACAAACTGATTATTGTTGCAGTGGGCACCACTTTTTTTTTCCAAAGAACTTCTGGGAAATAACTTTTCCTTCTTACCCTTAACTGGTTTAAGATTGAAGTGTTTATTTTAATTAGAAGAATGGGTTTCCTTACTGTTCCTGTTTAAAGACAATTGTATGTTTGCACCTGCCATGTAGATCATCCACTTGAAAATGTACTGCTATGATGGTAACTTTTTTTTTTTATTAGGCACATGCATGAACAGGGTTGAGCAATAGCAATATTATTTTTCAGTAAAAGAGGACTTGTGTGACCTGTGAATGATTTCAGGTCCACAACATGAGGTGTTAATGCACATATGCTGGTAAAAAAGCGAATTAAAAAAAAGGTTTCAGTGATACTAACATGCTTTTCTTTTGCATGCAATACTTTCTGACTAACTGGTATTCCAATAAATACCCTTAACACATTATAGAAATAATACACATAGGAAAAAAAAATATTTATCAACACTGTTGATTATTATTCACTTCTGAATTTACATGCAAACAATGATGAAATGGTAAACATATTAGAATGAAAAATACATCTTTTGTAAGCCTAAAATATTGTAAACCATATAAAAATGTTATATCAGGATACAGGGGCGCCTCTAGCAATTTTGGGCCCTATGACAAAATATGAGGTTGGGCCCCTTTATTATTAATAAAGCAGATCTCTGGGGGCCCCTAAAGGGCGTGGGCCCTTAGAATTGTCCCACCTTTCCCCCCCTTAACTGGCGCCCCTGTGAGGATATGCCGCAGATTGATGTTTAATAACTACTGACCCCATATTCACTGCCCCCATGTTATGGGCACCAGTTTGAAGAATTAATTATTGTGGAAAAAAAGTAAAAACTTTTTTGTTAGTGTTCTTGTGTTCTATGTAATTATGAATATGAATATTCCATTTTCAACCAATAGAATGCCAAACAATTAAATTATGCCTCTGGTATCACCTTTGTTTAGTAGATGTAAAAATGTACACGTGGGCAATCCAAAGGAAGGACTATAAATATATATTTAAAAAAATATTTGCCTGAATTAAAACAGTACACATATACATAGAGATCTCTGTAATAAGTATATTAACTTCTTGACAATGGGAGTCATTATACACAAATTTCAAACACTGAACCTCTCTGATCGCGTCTGCCAAGCTGCCAGTCTTTCTAAAAGCGTTCTTAGAGTAAAAAAAAAAGTAAACACAGTACAAAAAAAAGAAAAACAACACCATGTCTCCATTTTGCACATTCTGCCTGAGCTAGATAACTATTTTTGCTTTCTTTATAAATTTAATGACTCTCATTATGACTGCAATCACTTCTATACATTTATACACCTGTTATTCATACTTCTCCCATGTAAAGTCACATCTAAGAGACAAAGGATTTTTGAGATACTTTTGAACATCTTGTGAAAATTTATCATATTTAACTGAAATGTCTCTCAAGCTACGTCTTTATCAAAAGAAAAGTCTTATTTTCAAAGGCTTTTATAACTGAATCACTTTAGCTAATATCACCTTCCTGAATAAATGTATCTGAGATGTGAATACACCCTTCGAACATCTGGTGCTGATGGTATGATCGCTTTTGGTGCTCATTGTGTATTTTTCATTCAGCAGTCCTCGTTACAAAGAGCCCTATTGTGAAATGTTGCTTAATTACTTGGATTTGGATGAGTTGTTATCCTTAATTACTCCATGAGGAATAGTCGGTCATTTACAAATTCTACCATATGAGTTGTCAGATACTCCTCAGTGGATTTGTGTGAATCTTAAGAATTGAAAGGATTTAAAATGGTTAGATTGCTAAAGTGACACACATTTTTTTTTTACCTCGCTTAGTCATCCTCGATTTCAAAAACTAGTTTTCAAATTACAGAGTCATTTTCTTTCCCTTATTTCTTTTTTTGTCTACAGCAATGGAAAAATAAAATATGTACAAGGACCAATTTCCAAATAATGAAATAAAAATGTATTTTTTTTTCCATTTAAAACCTCTTAATTACTTCTCTCACAAGAAATTAAAAACTTTACATATTACCATATTAGATAAATATTCTTGCAGTCATATATATGTATTTCAGTCATTTCAAAAATGACTGTTCTGCACATTTCATCTGATGTCATTTATTTGTGGTCTTATTATCAGTGTTATGTACAGTTATGTGCCAAGGTCTTAGAGAGGCACTCATAGACAATGATGTTAAAAAAAATCTTCACGTTGGTGTCAAACTGTGCCAAAGTGTGTCAGCTTAGCCGTTTCAGTCCTCTCCTAAAGTCCCCCCAGAATCTGCAGCAACTATCCAATACACACATGAATGTTTTTGACTCGACCACTAGCACATCTGGTATGACTAATCTACATCTCATTGACTTTTTAAACTGTTTAAACTAATTAATTAAGTTAGGCTGTGATAAAATTGGTCAAATTCATGGGGTGGTCACCTGGCGCGGACCCAGCCTGTGGTCACCAGGCACGGACCCAGCCTGTGGTCACCTGGCTCGGACCCAGCCTGTGGTCACCAGGCGCGGACCCAGCCTGTGGTCACCTGGCACGGACCCAGCCTGTGGTCACCTGGCACAGACCCAGCCATGCTTTGACATGACATGGAACTTCTCTCGCTGCTGGTAAGGCTCGGCACAACTCCCCCTGGGACATGAGCCATTATGTTCCCTTGGGTGCTAGCTTCTTGTTGGCAATAGACTGAAACATTTTCCCCAGGGAGAAAAAGGGAGGAGCAATGTTTCTGTAATCAAAGCTTTTTCTTTCAGCACACACCGAGATTGAAACAGGTGTTGGGTGTTCCCTGTTCAATTTGCAGGAGAGACTTTTCTTGTTGTTGTTGATGTTTTAAAGAACTCAATTCAGGTACATCTAAGACGGCCAGGTCCTTTATTCTGTAAAAGGAAATGATGCATAAGTTTTCTCAAATTAGCCAACTGCTTCTTTTATTTCCCTATTCTTTTTAATTTAATTCCAAATTAAAATTAGGCATGTATTTACATTCAGCGAGGCTTAGGGCAAAGCAGAGGAAAAGCATGCGTTGGCACGAAATTAATCAAATCAGATGGCAGGTAAGAAATTAACTTAACCGGAATTGTATTAATGATGGTCAATTCCTCCGATCCTAATTGTTTAATTCTAATGCAAATATCAGATTGAACACATTTGTGCTATTACACTACGTTGCACGTGCAACCTTTTTTTTCTCCGAGTTAATGAGAGAAAATAATTAGATTTTAATCAAGTTACTCATGGGCTCTTGCATTTAGCGATCTTTGGGATTGTCAGTGGGTGAAGATGGAGGACACTCTGTGAATTTTAGAGAGCTGATTATTCATAAGAAGTTATCAAGTGCTGCTTTACTGTCTTGTGTGTAACTAATGGTATAACACCTTTTCCTTCATTTTTTTATTTCCAGTTTCCTATTGTAAATGGTTTGCTTATACTGTAAATGCCACAAAATCTATCAGCATATGATCAGCATACCAGTTATGGGACAACTTTGACCAATAAGTAATGCAGTTATATTCACACTCATTTATATTGTTAAACCCATTAGTACAGGACACATGAATTAAGTTGTATGTTATCGGCAATTACCCCACTAATTACCGTAGTACCATAGTGGCTCTGAGTGTCATTTATTATTGAACTGTCTTTTCTGGACCAACGATAATGTTTTAGACAATGGTGTAAACAGGACTTGCAGTTCAAAAGCCTACCTTTACATTTGTTAATGAGATGGTTCTTTTAGATTTTATTTATATGAGTAGTCTGAAAAATATTTACATAAGTACACTTTAATACGTTCTTAATAAGAGTATAATCATATGATCTCGATAACTAATCACTTTGGGGGTGCTATTAAAATGACCTTTTTTGCTCACCTTTTTAGAAGTTTCTAATCTTTTTATTTTACATCAAGATATTGTAGAACACAGGGGAACTCAGCATCACTAGCACTTGATCATATGGCTATGGCATACCGTGCAAAGAAGTGAATGTATTGAAGGTATTATTACATTGTAAAGATGAAATATGACAAAATACAGTGGTACCTCGGTTCTCAAACTCACTAGAACTCGAGTTTCTTGAAAGTCGAACAAAGCAGTTTCACCTAGAACTCAATCTGAATATCAGAAGTTGAACCATGAACGCTGATCTAATATAAATTGTACGCGCCAGGAAATGAGTCATACTACTATAATAATGCAATTCTTAGTTGAATGCCTTCTTCACAGACTGGACAATAAAACAAATAAAGCAGCGCAACATTACAGTAACTAACAATAAATAAACCACTAACTTACGTGTACTATTACAACATTTATGTCATTTATTTAAACTTTATTTTACCAGGTAAATTGACTAAAAACCAATTCTCACTGCTTTACGTGATATTCGGGAGAAATAGCAGATTACACATCGAAACTGCCTGGGATACAAACGTCATGCATGTAACTAAACTCTTCAGCCAATAAGGACAAAGGTGTGTTGTCACAGAGGCGATTCCAGTTTGTGCAGCCGGGTGAGAGGTCGCAATGCATCTAACCGTAATGCATTGCGTCAGGATCAGAATGCGTTGCTCTAAGCCGGTGCTGCAAGCAGGTCGAATGCACCCAATGACCGGACTGGGAAAACAAACTGAAACGCGTACTCAATACAGAAGACTAACGACAACAACCAGAAACAGCTGATCACATGGGGATCCAACAAAAGGTTAACGAGGGGGCGTGTCACACGGAAGGATTGGACGATCAAGGCAGGACAGGGGTAATGATGGGATAAGATCTTTATCATTTTGGAAGCCATTAAGAAAAAAATGCTCTTCTTGTTTTATCTTGATGATTTTGTGTTTATATGTTAAAAAATATATTAGGGTGAACTTTTCGGGGGGGCGGGAACCAATTAATTGGTTTCTATAGGAACAAACCTATAAGGCCTTAACTAACAATGGTGGGGATTCATATACAAGGCCTATTAGGCCATGGCAACCTAACAATGGGGGCTAAATCTAAAGAACTGTTAATATCCAGTAATAATCATGGAGAAGTCTAGAGAGGCTGCAAAGAACAATACCAAAACCATAAGACGGCAGATGAAAATTAGGGAACTAAAAACATAAGGCCAAAACTAAGCAAAACGGGAATCAGACGGCACCCTGGCAGCACATGGTGACCGGACCCTGGCAGGTGGAGGAAGTAGCCCAACATGGCCCATACTTATCTTTAGTCCACCAGAAGGAGAACTGCGGGCAGGATAAAGTCAGGGGGGGTGAAAGCACATGCACTAACAGACTAACTAGAACAAAGTTAAAATATGGGGATGTCACGTAGGTGGAACAATGCCAGGAGAGTGGGGAGAAGCCCAAAGGGGCTTTAAGAAGGCAGAGGCCACACCTATTGTGGAACTTCTTGATGCACATGCTGAAGGTGTCAGATGGTTGCTCCCGATTGCAATCGACAATAAACTCTTGTTACTTGTGACTTCCCCACGTCTCAGCTGTGAATATCTACTTATCAACAGACCGGTTTGACTCCAACATTTCCATTATTTCTTATGGGAAAAATTCAATCAGAACTCAAACTTTTTAGGATTCGATCCGGAGTCCAGAACGGATTAAGTTCGAGAACCCAGGTACCACTGTACTTATTTTCGGACAATATGCTGTCTAGGTATTTTACTGAAATAGAGTAGTGACTGGGGGATGTGTTTTATTATTATTAAAGGTATTATAAATAAAGGAGTAACACGCATAACTTCATCACTGAACTTGGGACATGAGGAGTCACATTATTATAATTGGAATAGTAACGATGATTAGAACAGATTCAAGCTGACGAGAAGCAACTACGGCCATCTTTTAAGGTTTTTTTTGTTTTGTTTTTTAAGCCAGTTGTTTAAGTGACTGTTTGAAGCCATCGTTGACACTGCTTGTTGTTCTCATTATTTTGTAGTCTGAATGTGATCAATCGAATGTATACACTTGCACATGCTTAAATGTTTGTCTTTAAAGCACAGGAGTCAGCTCACAGTGTGTCTAGCGTTTGTGTGAATATGTGTTTGTTTGGCTTTATTCTTGTTTTGAAAAACCTTTCTTATCTTGTCTGGGGAAAAATGCAAATGTAACATTTCAAGATAATTACCTGACTTTGTGAGCACTGGCTCCTAGGGAGACTCAATAATAAAGCCCACGGTTATAGCGGCAAAAACAGAGCAGCACCCAACCCCCGTAGTAAATTGCCTCCAGAAAAAAGGAATGAATGCCCACTTTGTATTGGCTTACCCACATCTGCTATTGTATGACTAATAAAAAGTCAAAAACTTTGTAGCTGAAACAGTTTTTCACTCACTCAAGGTCAGATACATTCCATAATATACACACCTTGTTTTTTCCTTTGGTTCAGTGTTGCATCTGCAGACCGTATATTCTTTGCATAGCGATCGTCACAATGTCACAAAGGCAAGAGCAGGCCTGTGCACTCACAATATCAAGTCTACCTGTGTTATTCTCTTAGAGAGGAACTAACTTATTAAATGCAGCCTGTTATATTTCCACCAGAGCACCCTCCCTCTCCAGCTCATGGGCAGCGGTGAACCAAGAAGGAGGTGAACCACTATGCTTTCTACAAGCCACTGAGCCGGAGGGAGGAGGTCATAATTCACGGGAAGGTGGGCTGGCGGGGGAGACGCTCAGCCTCAGCCAGAGTGCGTGGTCTGAGCATGACTACAAATCAGTAGCTCTTAACACGGTCAACAGAGGAAGTATTGATTTATTCTATCGATTTAGGAAAAGGTTCAATGCTATGCCGTTCGAGTCACCTAAATATTTAATGGCCAAATGAATTATTGGATTTAAAATGTATAATGCAATTTGGCTTATAAATCGTCATGAATGATAGATTTACAGAAAGCGGGATAGAAACAGTCATGGCTGTGCTTTACCTACTGGCCTATATTTCTGTGGCATTCCATAGCATTGGTGCTTCTTACTTTGCAATGTGTTTTCAGTAATCTGCGATCCTGGTTCGATAAATGCACTGGCAGCGTGCTGAACAGCATTAGGGATAGAAAGTTTGGGGGAAAGAAGCATGCATCCATCAACTATTAATGCTGTATCCTGCAAATCTGGGTGGTTCTGACTATGATGAAGGCACAGTCTATGTATTGTTATTCTGTATTTCTTCACCTTGGAACCCTAAAGAAGCAGATTTCTTTTTCAAAGCAATTTAAAAAACCTATGGTTTTTAACGTAGTTTTATTTAAGTACAATGTGTACAGTGAGAAAAATTTCCGAAAAAAATTATTTTGAAATTCTTAACAGAAGTAATAATAAAAAGAAGAATAAAAGGGACTGATGTATGACATTCTTTCCCAACTTTCATTCCCTCATATGTACACATAACTACTGCTGGTCAAATCCCCAATTAAGTGCTGTCTTTGATCTGGAGTTAGTCAAGGATGCTAGCTACATTAGTACCATTTCACACAGTCAATTAAGTTAAAGTTCAAGATATTGTAACATCTGAGGAGTCTCTTAAATGAAAGAAATGCCACTTAAACATGAATCATCTGGATTAATGGACTAAAGTTGTGTCTGTAGACCATGCCTCACACGCGACCACTCTGAAGGACTGAAAACCTGTTTAAAAGTCTCCAGCCCCCTTTATAGTCCATAAACTACGTCACAATCCCAGCAACTGGAGTAATGGAGACAGCCCCCCCCCCCCCCCCCCCCCCCCACCCCCTTCCCCTAGGGTCTTCCCGCATGTGCTCAGGGCCGTCCAGAATTTCTTTGTGATTTTGT
>JAABNY020000002.1:23326657-23349004 GCA_015164015.2 Brevimyrus niger | reverse complement strand
CTAAAGAGAGTAAACCCTTTTTAAAAGTCCCCGGCCCCCTTTTATAGGCCTAAACTCCGGACCAGCCCCCGCAAAGGGGGTATGGGAGGCGCCCCCCCCCCCCCCCCCCCCAATTATATGCTGCTAACATTATGAGCATGTGATTGACGCAGACTCACTTCAATATTATATTTACTTATTTAACAGATGCGTTTGTTCAAAGCGACAGGTGAGGCTCAAACACCCCCCCAGCTGTGGTTGGGGGCCTTGCCCAGGGGCCACGCACTGATGTGCTTACTCTGCCAGTCATGGAATTAGAACTTATAACCTTCTGGGCATAAGTAACAGGGCCCTAGACTAAACTGGCCTGTTATATAGTTCTTTACAAGTAGAGGGATATAAATAAATCTTGATTAAATCTAATTCTGGTTTCCTCTGTTATTAAATGAAATGCCTGAATAGGAAAGGATTAAAATCAGTAGCCCACAGCTTCTGCAAAATGTACCTGAACTACGGTGTGAAAGAATATTATATAAAGCCTCATTTTTAAAGTGGGCATTCAGAGATGAAAATATTTAAATGACCCTTCTCTTCATGCTATTGGACATAAGAAACATGATCTTCACTACTGTCTTAGCTCAGTTTAAGTAGTCTTTAGCCTTAAGATGCTGTTAAACATAATTCATTTGCATGTGTGAATCACCATGCAATTTAATCTACTAATAATGAGGAAGTAGTCAGAATGGTGGTGAGGGAGGGGGGTGCTAAGATTTACATGTCTTAGGCAATGTGGTGCAAAACATGATGTTTCCGGGTCTTTTGGAACACAGCAGGGATTTAGGATAAAACTCCAATATGACAGTAAAGGGAAGGTAGGATTCCCTCGGCACTGTGAAAGACTGAAATCTGAAGCTGTGCTGCTGCCAGTGAAGCTGTTCAGTTATTTAATGATCCGGCCGTCAAACCAGAAAAGCTGACAGTAGTTTAATGCAGCATGGAGGCGGTGTTTCTTCTAGCGGTCATTGAAAGAGGAAAATATGGAGGCATGTTAATATTAAGAATATAATGAGAAGCATGCTAATAACTCTTAACATAAGTGCGGGTTCAAGATACTCTCTGACTGACACAATTAAGTACAAACAAAACACTACACAATTTAGCAGCTCCTACATTTATCTATCCTTCAGTTAATGCCTGCTTGCTCATTGTAACCTAATATATTGTTGCCAATTTGCAATCTGTAAGAATTTTTTTTTTTTTCGGTTTTTAATATTTTCCCTTTTATTTTATATTTTTTGACCAAAACCGTATCAACCTGCAATATATCTAAACTTTAACAAAATGGGCAATATATGTCTACCTGTTCTTTAGCATTTCTGTAAAATGAACAGAAACCAGTACACTTGGAATCATAATAACCTTAAAAGATCTCTGTTGTTGTCTCACTAAAGGTTTTAGAGTCATTTGCTGTATAATTTGTGATGCAAAATATTATAATGCAATGTTATTCCTATTGGGGTGACAGGCAGTAAACTTGTTGAGGATCTACAAGCTGAATTGAAGATAAAATTGTATTGATTTTCCATGGGGATTTTTTTTTGTTGTAGTTAACCTCAACTGCAGTAGATAAATAACCATTAGTTTCATGTAATGCTGTAATATTAAAATTATTATAATATAATGTAATGTTCTGATTTTCTTTATTGAAACATCAGTTCAGAAACTTAACTCATTACAATAACCCAATCACAGACTTCACTTTTTGATCTCCATTGAGACATTGTCCAATTTTTACAATTAACTGAAGGATTTTCCATTTGAAAAAAAATGTTTATTACTTTTGGGCAGCATAATACTTCTTTAGGTAGCTGGGTCACACCATATTCCTGAGTCATAGACTTGCCATCCTGTATGACTTAATTCCCAAAAGAAAGATTATTGGTTTGCATTTTTATTCTCCGATTTAATGCTGAAGATGTTCATTTTAATGACAGTTTAAATTAAGTTACAGTAAAAATTGCTCACTGTTTAATTTTCTTTTTTTATATATATCCAGCTGGAGAGCAAGATATTAAAAATGCTGTGCAATTGTGTGTATTACATTTCATCTTGACAAAAATACAATAGTTGCAACATTTATTTCATTTCATTGTAACTTTTATATTTATAATGATGCTCACTTCAAGTTGCTTTTACTTGTTTTGGGGGTTTAAAAGATATTAATGATCTCCATTCCCAGTGTTTTTGTTGGGTAAATGCTTTCAGTAGTTCTGCATCGCCAGATGGTTGCATTAATAGTGAATGCAAGACAAATCAGAGAGTGTATGCCTTGTGTAACCGTGACTGCTTGGATCTTTAAAAGGAATCGTTCACAGTCAAGACTATTGGGCACTCTGGTTTCAAAGGTGTTCCACAACAGCTTCTGTGGCGCAGACTGATTGAACTGAAGCATCTGAGAGAGTAGGAGAAATGTCAGCCTTCCTGCATCCTGTCTGGGCCCATATGCCCTCCTCTGTCTTCCCACCTTGCGCTGCCTTTATAGAAATATGGATCTTCAGCTTCAAAGCAAAGAAATGTTGCCTCTGAGTTGAAGCTCATTAATCAGGGATCTGGCGACGGATGCGAGGTGGAGTCTGTGTGCGTTAAGATCAGCAAGGCGTCAGAACAGCAAGGGATGGGAAGGGTTAGGGGAAGGGCCGCCATCACTGGCCCACAGAACGGCTGCATGCGAATCCTCACGGGGGACAAAACATGAGATATGAAATCATAAAAGGAAGAGCATGTTGACCCAATCAGATTTAAAGTAGCGCAATTTGAAGCTTGGGGAAAAAAATATGCAAAGTAACATCTCTCTGCTCGGCATAACAGTATATCTCAGCTCACATCTAATTTTTGTGCTAGAATGAAGTTATTCTTCCATGTTCCTGGGGGATCGGAAATTACTGTCTGAAACCCTCTGCCTCTTCGGAATTAAGTTGTGACATGTAAAATTGGACTGAAATGGGAGGCTGGTGACTGATGCCGCAGGTTTGATAAGTAATTTCTCATTATCTTTTGGATATTAGCATGTCCCCAGAGCTACCTAGCTGGAAGCGACTGCAACCTTCAAGGGACATTTCTTGTTATGGAACACCCTAAAGCTGTAAAAGGCTCTATTAAATATTTTAAAGCCAAATGCCTGACAGCTCTAACAACTTGATGGTTTTTCTATAATAACTGCTATGAATTTTCACTTGGGATGTATTCACTTTACAAGGCACACATACAGGGACAGCTTTGACAGAGGTTCCGCTGCTAATTACTTTCCCGTATTCCATCCTGCACACTTATTGGTTAATATTTAATTTCTCATCCATTCATTTTATTATGGAATCTGGTAGCTGCTCTCATGCATTGTGTTTCTCCTATGCATGCAGCTGAATATGCGCCTGTGGTTGCAGCTGTGCACCGCAAATTATGCGCTTTCAGACTGGGGTAGTAACTTCCTGGATTTGTACCGAAAATTGCATTATCAACCAGCATCATGAACCTGGGGTCAGGTGTGGTCACAGAATGCAAGATTTGGAAATGCATCCAGACAATTTACATGAAGAATCCAGAAGAAATCAGATTACAGGACAAAAGCTGAATAATTAAATTTAATTATCTGCCTAAATGAAATAATAGACCAGAGAGCAATAATAGCAGTGATCTCCCCATTAAATCATTATACATTTACCTCATGCAATGTAATTTATTATCTCATATTCCTTAAAGCTTTTTTAAGGGAATTAAATGTGCTGAGAGATCATGTCTCGGCCAGTGGATTGAACTCTCAAAGTATCCATGAGTGCATTAGATGTGATTGGAAATCTCAATCACTCAATGACTTGCAATCTATTCTCAAGAATGTCAGCGTCAGCCGAGCATCCACCCTCCCACACACAGACAAACACACACACACACACACACACACACGTTTGTGATTATATCTTTGTGGGGACTCTCCATTCATTTCTATGGGGAAAACTAATCCCAGCATGACGACCTTAACCCCTACCCAGCCCTAAACTTAACATACAGTAACTAAACAAAATGCCAGATTTTTGGCATTTTTACTTCACTGATCTTTGTGGGGGCCAAAAAGAAACAGGTTTATATTTCATCGTGGGAGACATTTGGTTTCCACAATGTAATATAACATAATCCTCACAAACACATGCACACGCACACATACACACACTACTATACACATGCACTCCATGTAGCTGGAAACCCCCTTTATGAACAATTGCCCCTCATTTGTCATCATTGTTCTCACCATGTTTACTTTGAACTGGAACAATTTGCTTGTCCATCATCACTCATTTGTTGCAGTTTCCAGAAGGCCATGCCACCTTGAATAGACCTAACAGATTGCTTGTGTAAAGGTACTTTCCTTCAATTGTCTTTTTGATTACCCAGATTCGTGTGCTATCAGATAAAGAGTGTCCCAGCGAGCGACCTATTCATCTGTATGTGTGCTCGCATACCTTCTTGTGTTAGTGAGACAGCACCACCCTCACGACCCCAGAGACTGCCAGGCTTAGTCAGGGACTTGTGAAGGGCAAGTTGGGGGGGGGGGGGGGGGGGGGGGGGGGGGGGGGGGGGGGGGGGGGGGGGGGGGAGGGGTGGGCGGGGGGGGTGGGGGGGGGGGGGGGGGGGGGGGGGGGGGGGGGGGGGGACTGGGTGTGGGTATGTGGCTGCTGTGAAGGAAACAGGGGTCAGAAAATCACGTCAAGGTCATGTGGCTTCCAAACCTTCCCTTCTGAAACACAAGGACCTAACATCTCAGCTCCTAGCACTAACGAGTTCCAACTGATGATAATTCGTTTGCTCGGGAATTCATACAAACCTAATGACCGGAGGACACATTTCAATTGGATATTTAAGATATTTAAATTGATAAAATTTATATATAATGTGGCAGTAAATTGTGTTTTAATAACTCAAACTGTAAGAAAGCAGACTGAGCATGGAAAATAAGGTAAATATCTCTGAACAGACATATAAAATTTATCTCATGGTCTGTAAAGTTGATTTCTGACATCCATAAATCCCTTATGCAAATTGGATATATGGGTCAATAAAAGTGGAATCTTTTTTTTTTGAGTCTGCCTGTCTAGGGGAGCGATGAATGTGTATGTGCACGTTTCATCCGTTCCTTTGTGTGACATTCACTGGGGTACATCGGGCCCCAAGGAAGTACTGTGAAAGGCCTCATCAGCATTCATGCCCAAACACTCCATTTGGGGATTCATTAATGCTTTTGGCGAGTTTACATCCTTGAGATCGGATTTGTGATCTCTGCAGCAGTCATTGCGCCACATACTTTATCTATAGAAGGCTTTCAAATAAACCCAGAGCATTCTGGGAGCCCCGTGTTGGATTGTGCCGAACTGAAATGCTTAGATCTTGGCACTTTAACTGTAATTAAATACATTTTCCCAACAACTCTCGACAAATGTAGTGCCTATTACAGCGCCTGGAAACAAAATGCTATGTTTAAGTAAAATCTGTCTACCGTCAGCAAGATCTTGTTGTGTAGGGTAGAATATAGCAATCGTTTTTTTTTCCTGAGTTTTATTTTTGTTGCATTTTAATATATACAGTAATAATAATTTAACCTGACTGGATTGTGTTTATTGTTGATTCTGTTAATTTCTTTATAATATAAATGATAAGTGAATCTCAATTTAACCCTGTTTTAAATCTCTTTTTTCCTAATGTGCATATGATATTTGGTGTAACCGTCCAGGGTAATAGAGAGTCGGTAAACTGTTCTTCCATCATCTAATTATGCAGTATTAAATAAAACAGACAGACTGTGCAGCGACCATGGCATTCTGAGGACAAGCCAGAGATGTTACAACAGAATATATCTCAGTAAGCTGACTCGCAATGTCAGCTTAACCTGTTTTCCACATTCATACTGCTAATGTGTCGTGACTGATAGATTGCTAACTTCATCACTGCCCATACAAGACTCATTTCTTGGCTTGTGTTGAGTTCGACCACAACTTCTGATGACAGCCTTGTGGCGCAATGCTGCCCCCTGGTGTTTCTTGCCCAATGTCTTGAGCTCAACGGCCTTTCCTCATCAAACGAGAGACTCTGGGGACGTGTCGCACGTTTGTGATACATGCATGTTAATTTTACCACCTTTAATCCATGTTTTAGGGCAACCCACCAATTCCTATCAGAAGCTGACCTTAGTGTCACTTGCAGAATATCTAGAGATAGAGAATTTATTACTTCGTATGTAATTTGTATGAGCTTTTTTGCAAATATAGATATATAGCTAGCATCTGCCAGTGGAATTGCATTGCATGCTTTTTTGACTGCATATAAATGACTGGATTTCTTGCCAGAATTTCTGCCTTAGTCTAGCCCCTCGGCTGTGGCAGTTCTATGACAGCTGATGAGTACAATGACTGCTTGTTGGTAGTGGTTATTGCAAACAGACTATGGAGACCTGGCAACCTGTAATTCTAGCCTGTTTTAATCATCACATACTTCTGTTACCCCCCACCCCCCACAAGCTCTCTTCTCCCAGAGAGTCTTTGTGCTTATTCAATTACAGACCATGAAGTCTGTTAGAGCTCTCCTCAACAACACACCCATCTTGTCTAGGAACAGTGTGCCAATCTTTACTTTTAAATTTTTAATGTCGCATAGCCTACTTTGCTTAGTTACTGGCCCTTGTTTTGCTGAATTACAGGATGCCATTCTCACTTGGTAATGTAACTCCCCTAGCATTCAGGTTGAAGCGTCAGTGCATACCTGTAGCCATTGTACTGGACCTAAGTACTGTACCAAACAAAAGTCCAGACAAAACTTCGCTCAGACTATTAAAATCAGATATACAACAAATATACACACACACATCTAAGATGATACCTGCTTTAGTCTTGGAATGTCCATGAAGTTATATATATATCTCCATGTTGTACCCAACTCATCATCTGGCCATGCAGCTGTAGACTGAGCTTCATACTGCCTACTCCTGCAAGGACAGGCGAATTACTCATTCCAGATGGAGTCTGTGGACAAGCAACTGGCACTGTGTTCTTCTAGAGCAGATCTATCCTGAAGGTGCACATACAGACCGAATCAGTAGACAGAAGAAACAGCTGAAATTATTTTAATTTTTGGCTTTGGTGCTTCAGGATTTGTGAGTTCACTCTTAATTACGTAAGCCTACATAGTGCTGCTGAATTCATATACAAAATTCAATTAATAAACCTGGAAATCAGAACTGCTTTCATGAAAAGTTCCTTAATATGGAATTAAGACATTTGCGATGCAAAATCAACAACTGCAATACCAGGTGTCCACTAATTATTACTTTGTAATTTGTAATTATAATTTACAATTCATTTAAATATGTTACTGTTGCCAGCTTTTTTTCTACAGCTCAGATCCATTTTTGCTCGGTTAATCCATTTTATTTGATTACTCCACAATCTGTTACGACCCGATTATCGTAAAAATAAAATAATACCTGCTTTAGTTCGTGAAGACGGCATAAATACGCTTCTTACTCTCCACATGGCATCAAGAAAGCGTCTGCATAGTCACCTGATCGAGGGGTAAATGTCCCTGAGCTCTGGGCCTCCCCAGGTCTTCAGGTCATGGCTTCAAGGTTGTCTTTCATGAAATTTAGTGTTGAAGCTAAACTGCCGGAAAACAATGCCTCATCAGCGGCGATGCTTCCTTTTATCGTCGGGAATCCTGCGGAGAACAATTAAGGACTCGCTGTGGGCCCATCACGCAACTGAACCACCCCGTAAACACAGCCCTCCGGGCCCCATAATATGTCTCCCATCGTACAGGCCACCATAAATTACCCACAGTGCGAGCAGGCAGATACAAATAAAGGTGATTTAGCCCAAAGAGATACTGAGGGATGACTCTCATTAGCCGAAAATGGAGACTAAAGCCGGGACTCGACCGAAAGGGATTCCTGGCCATTACTGCCGTGGCAGTGCAGCGTATTGATAGGTTTTTAATAAGCCGCGGCGTCGCGGCTCCCTCATGATGGAGGCTGAGGGAGCGCGAGGGGGGCAGGGTGTACGGGAGCAGGAGATGCCCGAGGTGTGGATGGGCTGATAATCGCGTGCACCACAGTGGGCTGCGGCGCACACACGGCAGTGCTGACGGCGCCGATGCAGTGTGGCAGAACTTTGCAGACAGTCCATTTGAATGGCACTGACACAAATGAGGGTGGAAGTGGCAGTGATGAACTGTATGAAAGAGATATCTCTTGTACACAGGAGATAAAATCCTCATTTCCTCCTATTCATCAGAGGGACTAATTCTCCCCAGTTCCAATTTTAACCCTACGCTGGCCCCAGGACACTCTAATTGAAACATTAACACGAAGTTAAGTAAATGAAGACAATCTAATCAGCCTGCTTTTTTTCTTTTCCCCAGCGTCCTTGAGATTTTTCTATTAGCGAGGTAGTTAAGGGATCAGGGATCAATTTAGATTTTTAAAATAGGCTGACAACTCTATTGTCACAATGACAAAGATCCTGAAGATTAACCTTGTTAGAACATAAACTTCAAAGGTTTTTGAGTTTTTTTTCATCTTCTTCTTTGCAGTGAGCAAATGGGGAGAAATAGTTAGGTATGGTTAAAACAGCCAGTTTGTCCCCCTTGTTAGTTTATTTCATTATTAACTTCCATACAGTTGAAGCATCTCCCAACTGCTTAACAATGGTCAAGGCTGTGGTGAGGAGGTCTGCTGGAGTCAATCCCAGGGTGGCAGTATACCCTGGACAAGACGCTAGCCAATCGCAAAGTACAAAATTTTAGGGAATTGAGATAATCCAGTATGCTTGCCTGCATGTCTTTGGATTAAAAAAAACACATATCGCTGGCAGAACATATAACCTCCATGCACACACAGATTAGGTAGCTAATTCTTAGCGGGGACTTCATTCAAGACTTTAGGTTTTTGATTATAGTCACAGAGTTGTATTAAAATGACAGCATAAGGTCAAAATAATAGATTTTTATCAAATTGTACACAGACAGTTGGTCCCCACAATGTGACCACACACACACACACACACACACAGGTTTGTGATTATATCTTTGTGAGGACTCTCCATTCATTTTTATGGTGAAATTGACAGCCTTAACCCTTACCCAGCCGTAACCTTAACAAAAAGTAAACAAACTAAATATGAGACTTTTAGTATTTTTATATTTTTTTTTTACACAAACAGTCGCTACAGCTTTTTATTACAATATGATGGACCCCACAAATTAATATAATCCACACGCACACATACACACACACACACACACACACACACCTCAAAACATGATTCAAATCCCCTTAATGTTTTTTTTTTTTTTATGCAACTTGTGCACGTACATTCATCATGTTGATTTAGATGAGAACAGTCCCCTCTGTCAGATGATGAGCTACTATTTTGGTGAAGAAAGAAATTACTCTTTTTTGCATTTTCGGAAATTTAGATTTTGGTTCTGTCAAGTGAGGTGAAGAACATGGGGACCCTGAGGCATAGCAGCTGGAAGATCTCACAGCGTCAACCTGGTGTTCTCCAACGCGCTAAAGACTCAGGGCTGGGGGGCTGGGGGGCTGGGGGGGCGGTGGCAAGGGGGGGAGGGGCTTTAATGGAATGGTCTCCCAGCTGGGTTTTGAACTTCCATTTGTTATCAAACAAATGGGAAGTGAAAATGAACATCTAGAGCATAGGGAGCCCAGGAGGAAAAGTCATCTGTAATGAGTTCCTGTTGTCCACCACTCAGCTGGCAGAAGTATTAGTCTCAAAGCTGCATGCTGAAATGAACAAAATCATCAGATGTTATTTACTTTGAACCCACCTTATATGGAAATTTATTCGAAGATGCGCAGAATAGTTATTTTGCATTTTTATCTATTTCATACTCAGTTTGCATTAGGGGCAGCTTCCTATTTAGAAACATCAACAGCTCAATAGGAATTCAGAAAGGATACAAAACAGAGAACTAATATATTCTATTATTCTAAATTCTCTGCTAATAGTTAAATCTTTCGGTCTTGTTCACTTTTAACAGCCAGATCTTTTCTTATTGAACCTCTAAAAAAAAGCTCATGCACTGACGAAAAAAGTCCTTGTGAATCTCTCACATTATCTCTTTTGTATGTGATCAAAGAAATGAAAGCAAAAATATATTTCATGCATGTTTATTACGACATTGAATAGCCTTCAGACACTGATCTACACAGCCTGCAGTTACTTACAACACCCCATTGTACCAGCATGTAAAATATAGATAAAACACCATAACTGGAGCTTATGGTTAAATTGTGTATTTAAATGTTAAATTTAACCAGTCTGTACCTGCACATAACAAAATAAAAACATAACAGTTGTATCCATGTTATATAACAGACACATTGTTACTTTGTATTTATTAACTACAGTATTATTATCACACCCATCCATCCATCTTCCATCAGGCTATCTAATCGATAAATGAGCTTGTTGATTCTTATTTTTTTTATAATCCTATTTTATATTCATTCGTTCATTCATTCATTCATTCATTATCTTTAGCTACTTGTCCTATACAGGGTCATGCAGAGCCTGCCCCTGACATAATATAATAAGTACAAAGAAGGGAGTTACCCAGGATGGGGCACCAGCCTAACGTTATTCAATCTTTCACAATAAATTTAAACTAAAATTACAAACCGACATTAAAGTGGTTTCTGTCCACCTTTTAATGCAGCTATTGACGCAACCAAACATGCACACAAACAAACTCCTGCACACATGTGCAAACACGTTAGTCTTTCTCCCAGCCAGGGAAACTAAATCAATATTCTGTCACTTCGTGTATTTGCTGCCCAAATTCCATTCTCCACACCTCTCGCAAGGTCACAAGCTTATAGTTTGAACAAGCTGATGTGCTCTCTTTGTATAAAAATCTCCTGTCCGGTGTCGCCCAAAGGTTCTCAAACATAAGAGGAAGGTATATTCTTAAATATGGATTCCTTAGCATTTCAGCCTGGCAGTCAGCAGAGTAGGTGTGAGCCCTTCTATGGTCACCGTACTTTGGTCTCCAATGGTAACGTGCAATGGCGAATGGCATTCTCACTCTTGGATTAATTGCTATGTTACGTGATATAGATATTTTTTTGCAGACGAAATTGTTTCACCTCAGAGTAGAAAAAAGAAATAATGGATTGTGGTTTGAGCCATGCCTGTTCAATCTGCATATGTGATTAACAAGTAAAAACCAGCACAGAAACAGCCTGTTATTCTCTATGCAGTTGAAAGACCTCGCATGAATTAAATGTCCACCTTTCTCCTTGTTTCCTTCCTTTGCTGCTGTTCCCTTTGTTCTGAGCATCTGAGTGAGAAGGGTTAGGGAATCCACGCCTTTGTTTTGGAGGTTATGGGTTCAAACCAGTGGCTGGCAGAATAATCGTTTCGCCGTCACGCCCTCAAACAACGAGGGCTTTGGCCTAGACTGCTCTTGTTATACGGGGTGCTCTTTGACCCCCAAGCTTTCATCACTTGTATGCTGCTTTGGGCCAAAGTGTCTGATATATAAATGTAATGTAACGCTGTCTGTGATATGACAGGGCCTTTTACTGTGTTTTTTTATGCCGAATTTCATGGACACACATCCACCCAAAAGGAACTTGTGTATGTGACAAATTATTCTATAATGTTAACAATTAGTGTGGATGCAAACATTATATTGATCGATATTGAAAATCAATGCTTTTATTTATTAATGTGGTTTTTTGCTTGTTTGGTTATTTGTTTCCTGAACCATCTCTCCGATTTGACTTTCTCTGTCAGCCCCAGGAGGATGGGCTCCCCCTTTGAGTCTGGTCCCTCCCAAGGTTTCTTCCTTCTTGTGAATTTTTCTTTGCCACTGTCACCTATGGCTTACTCACTCGGGGCTTTGGGTGGGGATGCTGTTAAAGCGCTTTGAGACGATGTAATGATGTGATAACATGCTATACAAAAATAAATTTGTTGTTGTTGTTGAACCACTGAAAATTAGGATTAGATCTGGAAATTAATAAAAATAAATAAATAAAAGTTTAACAGGTATTTAACCATCCATTCTTTTTACGTATTGGTATCCTTAAAAAAAAATACAGCATTTACTAGGAGAATAAATCTGTCCATAGCAATAATATATTTATAACCTGCATGCAGTTCAGGTAGGTTCATTGTCATATGCAGCCATCATTTTGTTCTTCTAATCAATCAGTATGTAGACATTAAGCTATGAATCATGTTTAATGTGGAAGATGGGTGATTTTAATATACCGCACACATTCAGAAAGTAGCCAAAAAGAACTCAGCCACTGACCCATTTTTGGCTACAAGGAACACTCTGTAAATTGCCAAGTCATGAACTTTCTGGCTTGAACATCTTCAGCCAAGTGCCTTGAGCCAAGGGCATGCAGATAAATGATCTCAGCTGTTCCATTGCATTGCTGCCACATTTCAAAAACGTTTTGAGCAACTAGTGAACAGTTTGAGGTCACTAACACGCCCCAGCCAACAAAAAAAAGAATCACCAGGTAAAGTTCCTCTTTGGGTGTAAAAGGGAAGAATATAGTATCAGAAAACAAGCCCAGTTGAGCCCATTTAAGTAAAATGTCTCTCTCAGTTGTGTGTATCGATTCTTTCTTGCTTATAAGAAAATTCATAAAATAAAACCGTTGGCGTAGATGGGGCGTCGGACGTCCGATGAAAAGGGAAGGTTTTTTAAGGTGTGAAAAATGGCACATTCTGTAGAGAAAAAAAAAAACAATTCTTTGACTCCATAAATTAGCCCAATCATTACTTTCCCCGGAGTGGGAGAAAGGCACACACAGGTGATAAATGCATGTTACCAGGGCAAACTTGCGGAAAGCCGATGTCATGCAAGAGCATGTGCGCCTGAGGTTTGCTGATGCAAATGACTCCTGCTCACTGGCATTCATTACTGCTTTCAGCAGAGTCGCCTTCAGACGAAGGAGGTTAAAAGCGAAACAATCCAATTAACAGGTGTTAGCTGTTCCACTGCAGTATCACGTTATCGGTTCATCCAGGGGGGAAAGAGAGCTGGACTGGCGCTAATTGCGGAACATGTTTCTCTGCACAACCCAGGGTCGCCCAATTAAATGCACCCAAAGTAAATTTGAAATCGAGGTGCAGTACTGCTTCAGAGGCCCAGTTATGCAGTGCATAACTTCAGATTATTCCATTGGATTCTCTGTGTTTGCATATGCACCACATGGATGTTATGCAGAGATTTATTTTGCTATTGCGCAAAAAGCATTGGCAACAATGATCACATAATGTGACACAATGTCTTAATAAATAGTGCGAAACCCACATTGTTTATCTTTATTATATATTACTGCAAAAATTTAATATTTACTTAACAGCAAAAGTAGTACCTGATCCATCCACCCATACATCCATCCATCCGTATTTTATGCCACTTACCGAGCACAGGGAGCCATAAGGCAGAGAACACCCATGCATGTCATGCCAGTCACTCATGCTGTTGTCACAGCACACGGAGTGGGCAAACACGAGAAGGAGCCAGGGAGTTAGGGTGAACACGGGATTTCATAAAAGTAAAGCACTCAGGAACATAGAACTACAACACAACGTTAATGACCGCAATGGGCAAAACGTACTTTAAAGCAGACTTAAATACACAGGACTAATTAACAACAACGAGAAACAGCTGATCACACAGGGATTCCACACGAGGTAGCGAGGGGGCAGAGCACACGGAAGGATCAGACGAGCAGGGCATGACAGATGTGGTCTACAATTATTTATCTGTTTGTTTGTTAAGTCTATCAATAAGAATGTAATGACAGCAGCATAGGTTCTCAGTCTCTTCAGGGAGTTTCGACTGCATGGCTATCCAATTCATCTCACATATTAACAAGGTCCGCACATAATGTGTAGTAATAAATGAAACAAATAATGGCATATCAGCTCCTCATTTATTAAATCCATTCAATGACAATTATGCATTGCCAGCTTTTGCTGATCGGTGAAATTCGGTTCGTCCATGTTCAGCGCCCTTGTGTCGTCCCATTTGTTTTGAAACAAAGCCTAGAACCATTAGCTTGAATATGAGAACTCAAATGCAGTGTCATATATCAATACTTGCTGATAAGATTTAGGAGGGCTGCCACTGAAATGAGAGCCTTAAACATAGTTTCTTTCTTTTTTATTGTGGCACTTCAAGAATCTAACTGCAGTGAGGAATCCAGGATGAAACATCATAATTTCGAATGTTTCAAAGACCTTTACTTGGAAATGTCAGTCATGAAGGAGGGATAATGAAATTCAAATAGGTTTTGACCATCTTGCATGCATTAACAGTTTCGACAGAATATGTCGTCTACCAGCTAAGTCTTATCGCAGGCACGACACACTCTGGGGCCTTGGTTTTGGGTTAATAAACAATAGTGTCTGTATGCCATGAAATACAAGCTTGATAAAGGCTTAAACTAACTTTTGTGGGACTCAAATGCCCTGAAAAAATAAAATTGACAGGCATGCATAATCAAGGGGAAGTTACCCCTGAATGCACAATCTGCCTCTCTGCTGCCTTGTTAAATATAAACTTTAATCCTAAATTGGCCTATACTCATCCAAAGAACAACCCTTCTCCACAGAACAGAAACCTGTATATATGAATTGCCTGCTGCTTTGAATTTTGTGGTTGGAAGGGCTATTTAAAATCCATTTGGAATTTGATGAAATATGTACATCTCTGAAGAATGATTCTATTTTACTTTCTTCACATTTTTTATTTACATTTCTCCGCAGACAGGCCTGTTTGGGTAATAACAAGGATAATGGTTTTAGCCAGGAAAACTATCACATTTGATATGGCATGAGCTTACACTGCCTCAACAGTTTGTCTGCCTTTTAATGCAATTTGTTCCTCACTCACCACTGAAGCAGTGGTTTTATATTTCGGCTTAAATTTATCATGCATCCACCAGTGAGCAGCTCGTGGTGTGGGTTAAGTGTATTTATTTATTTAAAGTTTATAATGATATGTGTATCTTTTGGTGTATTTTTTTTTTTTTTAATACTGTGAAGTTTAGTAGTTCTGCTTCAGTTTAGCCACAGAAACCGTGGCTGCACTTTCATTAAGCACCATTTTCCCGAGGTTTGCCATTTACCTCTAAATGGCTTACATTTATTAATGCCTTGCAGTCATTATTTTCCTGCCTATTTCCCAGCCAGAAGCTGATGACACAAAGGACAAATTCTTGATCAGTGTTGCCGGGCAATTGCCAGCTAGGTGAGACAAAGGCCAACTTATCTGGATCTGGATGATAGCAAAAAGTTGCCCACTGCTGAGCAAGGTTTTCAAATAGAAATCTGTTGCCCAGCATCAATGGGAAAGTGCCTGAGCAACATCAGTAGCATTACCAGGCAACACTGCTCAAGAAGTTGACACATTTCAATATGAGAAGAAACTATAGCCTATAGAGTTATCACAAACTAATGATCATTTCATCGAAGTGTCTTGTCTTCACAACTATAATAGCAGGTGATGAAGTGTTATTTAGGGGATCTGGTAGTACTGGGGATAATTTAATAACTTTTGATTAATAGGACTTAGTGTAAATTAACTCCTGGATTCTTCATTGATCCTATTAAATTGCAGCAGGGTTATTTTGTGTGAAAAACATATGCATACCAGGACCAGACTGGCAATCAAATTGGCATTTTCAAATGGCGTTTTCAAGATTTATTATGGCACATACAGTAGTTTTTGTCCTTAATCTTGTTTTCCAGTTAATACACTATCAATTAATATGTATCATATCACATTGAGCTTGTTTCCAAAAAAAAACAATTACTAGCACAACAGATTGGGGAAGAAAAGGTTTTTAATGTAGCCTCTAACGATAGCCCCTTGACAGCTGAGAAATGTGTGCTTGCAAAGTTAGCCTAAATTTTCTCCCCTCCAGCTCATATTTAATTTATAAACAAGGTACGGAAATCTCTGCATTTTTAGAAATCAAGCAAAATATCTCTATGCATTTGCAGATGACTGTTTGACTTGTGGTACTGCCGGAGTTCTAATTTTTTTACCAGCAAAGGCCACATAATATTTATTTGAAAAATATGCTTGGCATACCTTCTTCCACACATAAGTGGGAATTGAATTACAAATGAAGGATTGAAAAAATTTAGGATTGCAAGGATGGACCTGCATGGCAGCATAAATGTCAAACTTATTTTGAAGAGGTATGCCACACAGCCTTAATTTAGCCCTAATTCCCTGCCTGACGTGCAGATTAATGCACGCACATATCACACAGGTACACATAGTCACACAAACTCACTCACTCAGTCAGTCACTCACTCACTCAGACACCTCGCCGATTTCTCAGTGACGTATGGTTTGTTCAGTGGTGGATAATAGCATGGTGAACATTTAATGGCAACCAGCATCAAGCAATCTATCTCAATGAAGGCCAACGGAAATAGACGACATCCTTAGCGTCTGTGCTTTCATTTCTTTTGAAAGTAATTATCTTATTTTTCATTTTTGTACACAAAACTTTTGCGGGTACCCCTCATGCCGTTCTTGACATTTGACCCATTGTGGTTTTCGGGAAGTGATATAAGACTACTGTGGGGCCGCTATATCCAAGATTAAAGTATCAGCGATTTCAGTCTCAGCCATTTCAGTATCAGCCATTTCAGTCTCAGCCATTTCAGTATTCGCGGGTTCAGTTTTCTGTGGTTTACAACGGATCGAAAAAAAAAAGTTCAAATTTTCCAGAAAGCAAGCAAGTACAGGCTGCCAGCCAGTGAGTACCCATAGTAAGCTGATATTTTTAAATAAATATTATTTTTCTCAATAAAGTCTATGTAAAGGTACATCCTTTCATTGTTTCCTTCATACTTTGAGGGGTATTTAAAAAAAGCATAATTTTCATTGCACCGTCACTCTGTGATGCATATTTTTTCCATTGCTATGTCATCTTTTGAGAAATAACCTCGGACATCAGAATCCCTTTTATTCAAGAGAGAACAGCACTATACAGTACTGAACCACAATATACAATGTACTTTATTATTACTATATTTAATGTTGATAATGTCTCACTGGCCATAATGTATCAATTAATCTTTACTATATGTAAGTACATGAAAATCACATTATATATGAGGTCCATGGATGGTTCACGGTCCATGGATATGGGGGGACTATTCTATGTATTTTGTATAGATATGACAGGCTTCAATGTAGGTTCCCGGTTCCCATGTCACACACATGGGGGGGGGGGGGGGGCTTTCATCACTCTGCCCAGCATCTGTAGTCCAGTGGCACAAACCTGCCAAGCTGGGGGCTACTGGAGCAGCCCATAAGGGGCACCTGTGCTCCTTGCCGTTGGTAACACCTCAGCGACCTCTAAATGCATACTCCATTGATCGGATGAGCATGGGACATCAGACGCAGTGGCAACAGCCATGTTCGAATTTTTTACTTCCCGTTCTGCATCAGATTACCTGTGGCCCGACGATACCCGCTGTCCAAGGTCAAATGCAAGCGCGACAAAGAACATTAATGGAAAGAAGCCCCTTCTTACTTTGGGGCTTCCCACCCCATAGCTTAGTTTTACATACAAGGGGACCGATGCCATGGTGGATCAGTCACAGTGCAGAGCATTGTAAAACTGTCAAAAAAGACTTTGATCTTCTAACCTCTCCCTGATGTTATCACAGAAACACATCTCTTTCTGTCCCCACCTCTATTACTTCTTGCTTGTATGTTTTAAGCTCAAACTACCTTGTGAAAACTTCAGCAGACTGCCCACCTTGAACTGTTTTCTATCTTTGTAGAACAGAGTAAATCTGAATAAAGGCCACACGTTCCTGCTGGTTCGGAGAAGGCTTCTGTTTTTTCACACTGTGTAAGGAGTAGGGCCCGGTGTTTAATCACAAGCTCGTGAATAAAGTTTTCATGAGCATAGATCCGTGAGATTTGAGTTTGGTTTCAATAGGAAGAAGTGTGGTTCAGATGATAGGTGAGGGTTTGCATATTGAATGGATTTATCTAAGATAAAGGAGGTAAAATTCTCAGGCCAGTGCTCCTTCTTAAGTTACTTGGGGAAATGACTGCTTTGATGGTTGGCCTGTTGTAGGGCGGAAGCACTCAAAAGAGGAAGCTGCTGTGTCTCTGCTTGAGCTAATTAAGATTTTTTTTTTGCAGGAAAGAAAAGATGTCCTTATACATGTTATATTTTCTAGCAAGACAGAGATTGCATCTGACTCCTACACTCTGGGGATGCAAAGTGAAGGAAATGAAGGCAACAAAGCTTTGAATTCCCAGAGTTATTCTTTTACATTAAAAATATTCATCTTTATGTATTAAAAAGAATTTTTTTTACCTTTTAGTGTTTACTTGCTTGTCACATTCTTTTATTGCAATTGACAATGACTATTTGACCATAATAATCATAATGAAACCAGCTGGCCCTTGAATGGTTGCCTAGTTACTATTTAAATAATTCAATGTGTGGAGTGTATCCGTTCACACACACAGGAAAATCTGTTTTTTCTTTCTTAAAAAAGCATGTCTTTGATCTACTGAAAGCAATAAAATGCAGTAAGAAGAAATACTGCTCATACACAAGGTACCTTACGCTAAAGTCTGACCTTTGGTGAAGTCTGATTCCTTCTTTAAGTCACTGTCAGTCTTTATTATGGTCATATGTGACAGTTGACCTTTTGCATTCTCATATCTTTTAATTGAGTACTGACAATATGTTAGAACCTCTTCTTGGACTTCTTTCAAAAATTGTCTGAGGGCACCAACTCAACATGTTTTAGATTTGAAAAAATATCGTAACGTAACAAAACTAATAATTTCACAAACAAAAATGACATATTATTGGAAAACAGTATTTTCACATCTTTGAAGTGTTCTGGTATAAAAGTATGTTATTCCAATTCCAGCACCCACCTTTGATAAAGTTTGTCTGGAAATACTTTCTATAAATGCCACGTCCATAAAAATATATGACAACATTCATAACACATTATAATTCATTCATAAAGCAACATGTCTATAAATATGTATAATAAGGCATAACATTATATGTATGTTTGTTATGTATTATGAGTGTTTTCTGAGGCTCTCATCTATAATGTATTACAGATACCTTAATAATACAGTACAAAACAACCTCAATTCTTATATTACAATGCATTATGAGGGTTTCTATGGTGCATTATAGACGAGTGCTTCATTGGAGTTTATGAAGTATTATAACCACTGTCAATAGAAGATGCTGTAATGCTTTATTAATTCTTATCAACCATTATAATTCATTTTGAATGTATCTATAATACAGTGTAGATGACAGCCTCAAGTAAAGTGTTACCATTTGTTCTTACAGCTTGTTATCCTGTATGGCTGGGTTTTTGCATTTGCTTTATAGTGGTACTCCATCCTTACTCATATTTTTCCATACCTTAATAAGGAGCAATTCTTTCTCAAATCGCAGTGTCACGTAATTCCATATGCTGTTCCAACTGATGGGATTCTCACACTAAGCCTTCAAAGTTCTCAAACTAATCTGGAAGCATTCCCCTACTTTGCTGACAGAGGTGATCCGGGTTCTGTCCTTACTGAGCCTCAGACAAACAGGTGACATCAGATGCTGGTTCCTGGAAATGGTTTGGCGCGACACCGTGACAGTAGCTCAGCACCACGGTGAGTAATAACGACGCACTCCATTTCACCCTCACTGACGAAGGCTGCTCGTCCCATTACCCTGCGCCTCGTGTCGTACCGTGTTACTTCAAGCCCCATTGCCGTTTATTTCACAGCCGGCGAGATGAAACAGTTGATATTCACAACCTGCCCCTTGATGTGTCTCTCCCGCTCCTGCAGAATGCCGTCATTTGTTGTTTTTCAAGCACCGCATTTCACACAGCTAATTAATAAGTGTGTGGTCTGGCTAAGGGGGCTACTGGCATTATTTGTTATTTGCAGTTGTCAATTAACATCACAACCCGCCCCGCCCCTTTCTGGTCCTTTGTTTCATTCGCTGGGGGGCTGACAATTATATTCCGGTCTGCCTGCGTGACCCATAGCCAGGTGACATGCCCTCTGAGATGGGTGACTTCCCAACCATCTGCTGCATGCAGGCTGCCGGTCCAGACCAAGTGCTGACTTCTGCGACATTTAAAGTGCACCTTCTAATTCGAACATCTGAACCCTCTTGCTCCGTTGCTCCATTGCCGCGTTCTCATCTCATCTCATCTGACGTGCTCAAGTCGCTGTTTTTTTTTTTGTTTTTTTTTTAAATAACTGCGAGTTCACTATTGCATTGATGTAATGTCAATGTCAGCACATTATAGAGGAGGCCAGACAAGAGGTCCATCCCTTTTGCTCTCCAAGGGCTGTATGCATCTCGTGGAGCTCAGATGACCAGAGATCACTGCCGTCGGGGCGACTTCTGGAGAGGCTCAATCACTGCATGTGAGAAACCTGACACCCACTAAAAGCCTTCTTAATAACAACATTTCTCTAAAGTGGTCCTGGCTGATTCCCTCTTCACCATCCAATTCAGCAGAGCACCCAGACCACAAGAGGAGTTCGGCCTGCCCTGGTGTGTGCAGGAAGAGTCACTGAGGCAATTAACTGAACCGAGGAGAGCTGCCCCTTATCCAGCCCCTCCCGGTCCACCCCCTCCTAGCTCTGGCAGCATGAGGTCCAAGTAGGCAAGCGGTGGGCCCCGGACTCCCTCTGCGGCTGTGTTATTACAGCCGAGCAACGCTTTGGCTCCCATCTGCCTTAGAACTCTCCTCACTGTAGGAGACATACGGCAAGACAACCACACAAGACCACACTTGCTGTACACTCTGCACGACTTTCAGGGACAGCAGTGCTTTTAAGTGGGTGAAGAGAGTCTCTATGGAAGGGAAAAAAAAATCTGCATGAGTAGAAGAGAACAGAATGGTAGGTAATTTGCTGAAGCTTGATTATTAAGGCTAATAGGACAGTGAATCACTGGAGGATTTTAAATCAAGAATAAGGAAGGGTCAGGTCAGCAGGTAGCCTGGTGATTAAGGAGCTGGACTTGTGAGTAGACGGCCCCAGGAGTGTTCTGGCTGTTGTTCTCCTGAGTACAGAACTTAAATTGAAATGTTGTCATTAACAGTACAGTACCTATATGGAGAAATCAGTGTACAGCATGTTCAAAACATGTTTGGTCTGATGCAGATAGAAATTTTTCTCCTTAGAATGTGTAATTGAAATCGAAGTCTAAAATGAAGGAATTCTGAAATTATAAATTATAAATTATAAAAAAAAATTCCATTAGATTTTTCTGGAAATAATAAGCGGTTTATTTTTATAGCAATGCTTTTACACCATAGAGTGTCTGCTTTTTTTTCCTTGTAAGCCGCCACTACCCACCTTTCACCTGCATTTTTGAGGAAAAACTGGGACACTTGTCTGACAGAGATGTATGTGTGAAACAGGAGCTGGCAGGTGCTGTTGTAGATAGAAACTAAGACGATCCACTATTATCAATATAGCTAGCTTGCTGGCAATAGCATTTTCAGGTGGAATAGATGGTCGTACAGCTACCAATGACCAGAACTGAAGTCTAGATTGTGACGTAATCCATTTATCTGGATGCACCAATTTCCAGAGCTATTGTACCAAACCTGCCCATGTAATAAACACAAACAATGTAGGTGACTAAAGCTATACTGCCTCATATCACCAGACTCAAATTTCACCTTGTGAACTGTTTTTAAATACCATGCTTGATACTAATACCCTACCATCATCTTCCCACTGTGTTTCAACATTCCCTGAGCATTTTGAAACACTTATCTTTGATTGTAGGCTTCTCTACAGATGACCTTTGCTTGGCTCGACGTACTGGCTGCAGCTACGAGCAAAATACCGTGGTCTCAAAGAGTTTGTTGTCAGATGGCGAGGTGGCCCAGTGGGTGAGCAGGTGGGCAGCACTTTCTCCTGACACCTCCAGAGTTGGCCGTCCAAATCTCATCTGCATTCTGCCTGTGGAGTGTGTCTGTTCTCTCTAGGTAGTCTCTGTAGTCTGGTTTCCTCTTGCAATCCAAATACCCATCCTTGAAATCATCCATAATGTGCGATCATGTCCAAGACCTGCAATCAAACGGCATCCTGTCCAGGGGGCACCGCCCCCTTGTGCTCTGTGCCTTTGGTGCACTGTAAGCCCTGGGCCTCTGTGCCACCCCCCCCCCCCCCCCCCCCCCCCCCCCCCCCCCCCCCGCCCCCGCCACCCCCCCCCGCCCCCCCGACCCCCCG
>JAABNY020000002.1:23298718-23321202 GCA_015164015.2 Brevimyrus niger | reverse complement strand
CCCCCCAACTCTCTCCAATGTGCTCCAACTTCAGAGAGTCTAACCTTCATGGCACTATACCTTCCATCAGTCAGCGGCCTCTCTGAATGCCAGCAGGTGGGACATGTCCCCTATATAGCTGCACAAGGCTGGAGCCAATAAGCTTCGCTCTCACTGAAAGGGAGACTTTTTAGCCGACAAGGAAGCTAGCGGGAGATTTTCATTCATTTCAGAGATTCCCAAGATCGCTTTACCAATCCGTTGGATTCAGCTTTATACTCTAGTTTGCTGTCCATGTGCTCAGTGAGGAACAATAAAGAAGTATCACTGCCCTACGTTAGTATCTTACAGGTAATACATGTTAGTCAGCATTTATCAAAACTGAAATGATTGCAATACTGATATTGTATTTGGTTATTCCATATTTATCATCCGTTTATTGATACGTAAATCTCAGTAAAATTTTATGCAAAAATCATCGTCTGGACTTGGCAAATTTAACAACGACCTTAACAAATGTAAGGCACCAGGATTTATTTCCAGACAGGCATATGAAAAAGATGCTCTCAGCTATGCAGTAAAGGATGGCAGGAGAGTTTGGAGGTCTGCTCCCTGGACAGGATGCCGGTCCGTCACATAGCATCACCACACAGACATTCAGTCACCCAGAGACATACAACAGCAGGGCCAATTTAGTGACACCACGTCTTTTGGAGCTGTGGGAGGAACCCAGAGTAGGCAAAGGAAACTCATTAAAAACATGCAAGAGAACCTGCAGGTAATAGGGCTGTCCAGCACACCACTGCCTCCCCGTAGACGTTATACGTCTATTTTTACATTAACGGTGGTGCTGCATTTGGTATGATTATTATTATTGTTGTTGCTATTGTTATTATCACAATTTTTTACAGAATTTCAGAGATGCCTGATAGTAATGGATGTGACGCATTGGCTATGCTTTTGACACAAAAAGGAATGCATTGCTTAATAGCTGAATGCGGTTTTTAGGAAGGCTGATGTTTCAGTGTACAGCAATCTGATCCCCGTCCATTAAAGTCGACAATAAATGGCAATGCCCTGTAATATGTTCCGCCCTCTGTTCCCCATAACTCATGTCCAGTCATTTATTGCCTTGATAATAATGTAGACATTAGTGTCCTTTGAACAAAAATCCACGTTTCACCCTCATCTTTTTTCAAGTCCACCCGTGAGAAATGACTCTAGAAATAAAATCCACCAGCCATTATTTCATTGTTTGCAGTAAAAATAAATAATCTTTTTTTCTATGTGTGTTCTTGACAGGTAGGTAATTAATAGTGATGTTTAGTGGGTCTTTTTTAAAGTGTGCTCTTAATCTAATTTTGTTTCCACTTGACGATTTGAAAATTACAGCAAAATGACGCACCATTTACCACGGTCCCTCTGTGCGACAGTGGTAATTTTTCTTCCTGTGTGTGACTCTATCTCTCATTTTCCTTCCTGCTCTCTCTCTCTCTCTCTCTCTCTCTCCCTTTCACTCACTCACTCTCTCTCCTTACCTCTCTCTCCCTCTCTGGGTCTGTGTGATTGAGCAATACTCCAAACTGCATAGTTCTAGCGCATTATCTTCAATTATATAACTTAGCCAGAAAACATTTAGAAATAATTGTATGAGCACTAACCTAAAATGTCAGGATAGCAAATGTCCTCACATCCTATTAGCGGTCACAGAATTTGAGTGTTCTTATTTACCCAGCTCTGCTTTGACATTTAAAATCTGACGATGTGAGGGGAAGTGATTTGGGGTGACATAAAATGTCACTTATGCCCATTTTGAAAAGTGACAATTGTGCAGCTGCCCCCTGAATTGATAATGGAACGTGACAGGCTAGGTATAGTCGAATACAAGTATAATTACATTTGAATTTCCATTGCTACATATAAGTAGGAAGGTTTTGTTAATAATCTAATACTCTGATGCCCTGCTTCCAAAAATAAGCAGTTGCATTTTTTTCTGTGCATGAGATGTTAATGGATTCTGAGTACACTATGCTTTGCATGATAATTTTCTGGACCACGTGTGTTTTTTCATGCCATATCCTCAAATGTTTTGTCAATTTTATATAATAACTTTTAAAAAAGTCAAACAAACACAACAAAATTGTTCATGTTCTTGATTTTTCTCCGTCGACTTTATTCTGAAAACACTGAAGACAATTATTTCTTGTATGAACACACTCAGAAGTATGTAATGATTGTAATATTTGCCTGTCTTGATATTACCTGCCCAGGAACTACAGCTTTTAGCTAACTCTGCACTCGAACTGTCCATTGTCCCTGTAAAATAAAATAAAATAAAATAAAATAATTATGATGTATCAGGGGTCTTACCTCTCCATGTCTGTATATAAATCTGATTTTATACAGTATAGCGCCTTTCAGAATGCTGGCATGTATCTCCCATTCAGCATTATACTTGCATCCTCTAGAGCAGTCATGTTCGATTTTATAATATCAGAACTTTCCAGAGACAGCTGGCAGCGGCGACTAGTGGGCCGAGCCAGCATCCTGGGGCGTCCTCTCCGACCACGTTAAAAAAACAGAACAGGGAAACTTGCTTTACCCTCCTCCATTTAAAACTTAATGAAGCGTCACCTTTGTTTGAACGGGACTGCCAACACAAGCGGAAGGAGGCGTTGACCCAACTGCATGTTGGGGTGGCAACAACCGCTACTGTCGTTTTAGGGATGTCATATAAGACTGATGGAGCCTGAAAAAAAAAAACGACCCAGTAAAAGAAAATACAATTAGTGGCCCCAGTGCACAGGGCAAGTATCAATTTATTTCAGTTGAGGTGTGACAGGGTGTTTGCTGCTTCCTCGCTTATACCTTCAAGGTGGTTATACCTTTTTTGGCTCAGTCTTCTTATCTAGTTCTTGGAAGCTATCTGTCTTGCGGTCCCGCGGACAACTACCTCCTGCATCTGTCAGCAGTGCCCCAGCCTGAGCGCTTCAGAGCCAGCAGCGCCAAATTAGTGTGAGCAGTAAACAATTATTTCAGCTGGACATGGATCAGGCAGATGCGGATTTGGAGAAAATGCAGTACAGTGACGGGTGGACTTTGAGTTGACAAATTACGCTGGGATTTGCCGCCAAAAAACAAAAAAAAAAAAAAATGAAAAATCACCAAAAGTTGTAACACCATCAAATAAATGCGGTGCCTCAACAAGTTAGAGGAACTGGAGGATGAGTTCCTGTGACAGAGCTATATAACAGCTTTGGATTAAAAGCAAGAAAATTCCATATAGAGAACTCCGAAGGCTATATGCATTACCACATTTATTGTATATAGAAGCACTGAGATTTTTGGGACTTGTTCATACAGTTCGTCTGATTATAACTTAGGGTCGGAAGGAGCAGAAAGAAGTTTCCAATACAGGATGGAAAGCCTATAAACAGCTGCCCTAAGCAGGTCAGATGATGGCCCACTGGCTGGCTGAGTTTCTGCTAGAGTGGAAAGACCAGACCAGCAGCTTTCTTTAAGTTTGGTGTTACAGTATGTGGCTAAAACTTACGTATAATGTGGATGTGGGCAAAAATAGACTAAAAGGCTGAAGCCACAATGAAAGAATTGAACCACATAACTGTCCTGTTATTTGATGGCACAGGATGAGATAAAAATGGAGAATAATTTGAATATGGATGACATAAAGAGAATGATTCTGGGCCTTGGACAAAGGCTCCAGACCAGCTGAGACATTCCAATCACTGCAGGCTGAGAGGATGTCTATCCCCACTTTGCACTTTGTTAATTTTTGTTAATGGTTGATAAGCTTTGAAAACTTGAATGTGAGGTTTTTAACTAAATACAAAAATCTCAGATATTAGAAAATCATTCTGTGGTATCAAATTATAACTTTAATTTTGCGTAGGTTTTGTCTATTTTGACTATGAATGACATTGTCACAGCTCTAACGTCACCTGCACATCTACAGTTTTTAACATTGATCATATTAGAACTTCTGTACTTCTGTATATTATTCTGTACTGCACTGCATATTATTCTGAACTTCTCTATATTATGTATATATTTTGGTTACTTATTGTAACTTTGGTTATTGTGACTGTTTTGCCTCACTCAAATTCCATTTTTGTTTTGCAAAGTCTAAGGGCCATTCAGGGTACATTTCACTACATGTTGTACTTGTATAACCATGTATGTGACGAATAAAGTATATTGTATCTTATATAATGGAGACTGTGTTGAAATGTCTCACTCATCGGTTAATATAAATGCGTGATGGCAGCGTCCTTTGCAGCAACACAAATATATGAAGAGGAATCAGGCTCCAGATAGCTGGCAGCTGGGGAATCTGTGCAGCTGTGAGCCTGAAACATCCACTGTCTATTAGTGTTAACATCACCATAGCCACTGTTAGGGAGAAGGAGGTTAGCTCTAAGCCCAAGGGGAGGGTCTCATTTCAGCAGCTCCACATTTTGGTTCCTGCTAAAACCACGAATCCAGAAGTGTTTGGGACCTCGGATGCGGAAGGCAACAGTCAGAGCCATTTAAAATGCGACCGGATGATATGAAAGAGAGACTCATCTCCTAGATCAGTCTACATTTTATCTAAAGAGAAAGACAAAAGGAATCCATCATACCAAACGAGAATTATAAGCTTTCACTGTTACCTTACAATGAGGTTCAGTGGACAACTACCCGCAATTACTGTATGCTGCTCTTTTTAATTGAGTAGGCCAAGGTCCATAGCTGGTTGGTGCGAGATCAGAAAATGTTATCGCAAACCAATAAACCTCATTTGATTCATCTGGCCTTGCCCTCATTATATACTTTTATTACCCATGTCCAGCTCTTCTCCAGCCTGCCTCCACATAATTGTCACACAGGGATTCCCAGACAGGCAGCTCAGCAAAGCTCACAGAAGGAAGTGGCGTGATGGTACCCCGGCTCTCACAAAGGGACCCTAAGAACAAAAAGTGGGGCAAAGTCAGGAGCCGCACGTGTCGTGGGGAAGAATAATCACCGCTCTTCCAGCAGCACGCCCCTAATTGGCCTCAGCTAAGCCCATGAAAGCAGAGGGGAGGAAACGCAGCTGGCTGATGCCAGCAGGGCTGGCCAGTGGCAGGGGCTGACCCAGGGAGCCCCAGGAGGCCAGGGGCTGACCCAGGGAGCCCCAGGAGGCCAGGGGCTGGCCTAGGGAGGCCCAGGAGGCCAGGGGCTGGCCTAGGGAGGCCCAGGAGGCCAGGGGCTGACCCAGGGAGCCCCAGGAGGCCAGGGGCTGGCCTAGGGAGGCCCAGGAGGCCAGGGGCTGGCCCAGGGAGGCCACATGAATATAATTTACCCTGTCCCTCAGATTTCCCTAGGAGCAACAACCGTTCATGACCAGCATACTGCAAACAGGAAATCTCTTCATAAAAGCCATTGATTCCAGCATACCTAATAATCTTACGAAATGTGAAGATCAGGTAAGATAGCAGCAAAATAGCGGTGAGAAAAGCGGTGAGAGACCGAGTTATGGTCATGGACTAGGACAGTATTTTACAATCCGGTCCTCAGGTACCTACAGGCTTTTGCTCCCCTCCAGCTCCCAGCCAGACAGTCCACGTGTCTGACTGTCTTTAGGTCTCCGAGGACTGGAGTGGGAAACTGGAATGGGAGAATGAACACAGGCAAAATTCAATGCAAAATAATTAGTTTAGCAGTTGCAGAAAAATGCACTACAAATCCCTTGGTGAAATAACAGCTATATTATGTAACACTTTCAATATAAAACTTCAGTAGAATTGCCCTGCTATACCATCCAAAAACATTGTGGTTTATCCAATGAAATTACTATAATAACGCTGTCAAATTCCACATGGGCTCTCATAGCATCAAAAGGGATCAAGGATATTAAGCTTACTTCATTTTTGGTGAAAACCGGAAAATCATACTTTAAAGCCGGCAGCTAGGGTGTATGTATTTGAGAAACTCCAAAATACTTTGTTAATTTGATAGATTTGATACTTTTTATTATATTACACCATTTTCTCATATTAATAATAAACGCATTAATGATTAATAAGTCACTAAAATGAACATATTGTCTTTAACTTTCAACTTAAGTTGTTAAAGGTAATAGCAGAATAATGGCTTGAATGAATCTAAGGTGGTACCTAGAAATCTCTATTGTCTATTCTGTAACAATTTTGACAGTTTTACTATACATTTTATTTCAAATCATACTGCCCATCCCATATGCAGTATAGTAAATAGAAGAAACTGACTGAATACATTTGTAAGTCTGCACAGCTTAAGATCAGGAGACTCAAGGGAGGACTGCAAGTTTCCTGTATACAACTTTGGTCGCCTCACTTCTGAAACGAATAATGCTGCATTGAAGCAAGTTCAGCGAAGAGTGACAAGCGATTTTGCTGATCTTAAAGGGTTGTCATACAAAGACAGGTCAGAAGCACTAAATGTCTTTAGACTCAGGCAAACGTGACAGAGTGGAAACATGATCCTAATGTACAAAATGCCCAAGAGCCATAAATGAGGTCAAACCTAAGGGCAACTTCAATAAAAATACTGATTCAAGAACACACGGCAGCAAATTGAAAGTAGGTCCTGCTCAGAGCTGGGCCAGTATTTATAAAGGACCTAAAGGTAATTCTAAGAAATGATGCTAAACGCAAATTTAGCAGTAAAATATCTCCCTGCTGTGTCTTGTGACTTGCCTCTCATTCTTCATTTCTTGTGCTATACATTTTCCATATGCAGTGCTTGTTATTTTTTCCTTTTTTTGTTTGTGTTTCTTGGTGTTACAGATGAATGGACCAGCGCACACCTGCCAGCCGGCCTCCAGAGATGCTTCTCATTGGTGAGAGATTGATCGTGACGCATCATCCTTAAGGATAGATTGTCTCCCTTCTTCTCTATACTTTTTTCGAACACCTTGACAAAAAAGCAATGTCCACCGACAGCCGCTTGAAGGCCTTTAAGGGCTTGATTTTAAATGAAAAGAAAATGACATGGCATCACTGTCTGTATAAGCCTGCTTCAAAGCACCACATCAACTAAACCATCTTTCAATCATGCCATTCACATCAGCTTTCTTCTTCTAGCACATAAGGTGCCAGAGAGTGCCAGCAGGACAGTAAAAGTCCAACAATTTCTGAATTCACCGCACAAAAAGCTTCTTGATACTCATTTTGATGTTTAGATAGACACTGAATTCTTTCAACACCCTTTAGCTGAAACAACACATTCTGTCTTGCTTAGGTGGAATTTATTTTTTCCCCAGTGGCCGCTCTTGCGGATCTTACAAAATGCCATCGCTTTAACAAACTGCCTCATTTACCATCATTATCCGATCATTTACCACAATGCAAATGTCCAGATCTCGGCGTGCTGATGAATAAGATTGTGCTTGTAATGTCTGCTCATCAGTCTCTCTGAATGTGCATTCTGGGACTCAAAGGAAAAGCACATAACCAGTACGTGGACACTTCTCTATTGTTTTGATTGTCAATTTACCATGGCTAAAATGTCAAAGAAGAATTAGTCCTTCTGATATGTTTGCTTTCTTTGCTGTTCAACATTGTTTATACTGTCAGCAAACCAAGTATATCTATCCATCCATCTTTTGTAACTGTTTATTCTATTCAAGGCCACATAGGATCTCGAGTCTGTCCCGGATGCTATGGGCACAAGGCAGTGAACAACTCAGGATATGGCGGCAACCCTACACAGGGCAAACTCACTTACCACTCACACAGACATTCACGGCTATAGGCAATTTGGTAAGTCTAATTCACCTTAGTGTGGTTTTGGACTGTGAGGGGGAAAACCTGAGCACCCAGAGGAGACCCCATGATGACACAGGGAGAACATGCAAACTCCACACACATGGGGCCATGGCGGGGACTTGAATGCTGGTCCAGGGGGTGGGATGCAACAATGCTACCCACTGCACCAAACTGCCGCCCCCAAACCCAATGCATAAGCAATATATTTTTCTAAGAAACACATGTACAGGGTTGCCAACTTTGGTCAGCTGGCCGAGTGAGATTTTCAATTCAAGACAAGTCTGCACACACATGCATATGTATTTACAAGTATGTAACAGTTTTATTACCTTGCAAAAAGTCTATAGGGTTTGCAAACTACCCAACACTTTTGCTGTAGCTAATTTTAGGTTTATAATGGAATATTATAAATTTGCCATAAGATTTCTTCCATGAGCGTGAGAGTTTGAAAACATGATTATCACACTATATGTGTGAGAGTCGGCAAGCATGCATGTACCTCGTCACCTTCCCCCACTCTGATGTTCTAACAAAGTCAAGGGTCCAGCAGCAGTACATAACCACCAATCAACCTTATCTTGTATCAGGTTCAGAAAGTAAAAAGACAGAACAAAATTTTGTTTCAACCAACTAGCTGAGTACAGAGAGTCACAGCCACAGAGTTCTCAATTGGTTGGTTGAAACAAAATCTTGGTCTGGATTTTTACTTTCTGGGGCTGAACTTTTCACCTCTGATTGTATTTTTAGGTGATGATTCCCTCTGTACTCTGTACTATTTAAAGGTAGACATAGTAGTAAAAGAACATTATGGAGGGTACAACCTGTATGGTCACCAGGATGCACATCATTGTCACATCAACCTGGTACCTAGTAACAACAACAACAGCCACAGGAATAATAACTATTATTAACCCTACTTGAAAACAGTAGTACCCTGGTGTTATACCTGATATACAGACAGTTGGTACAGTACTGCAGTGTTTCACAACTCTCCACATTGACCTCATATTGATGGGAAGACCAGTGTAACTCTTTTAAAGTTGAACTCCAACCATGCACCTTCCAGCTCAGGCCAATAATTATTCACTATTACATACAATTGCTAAGCTGCAGCACTTCTACAATACGCTTAAATGAAATCAAATGGCTTCACTGGGGGATGATACATCGCTGGCTGGCTATGGAGATCAATCACTGTAATGACTTTCCCAATGCACAGCCATTTTTGTAGGGAGAGTTCACTGGAGAAAGCTTAATATAGCAACTTGTGTGAAATAAAAGTTAGGATGGATTCCAAAAAAAATTGCTTAAATACAGCCCTATTTGTACTGTTATGAGGAATTTAAATCAGCCAACCAAAATAATAGCGTACAAATTCCTCCCTTAGGAGAACAAAATCCAGCCCTTTGTAATGGGTTAAGGCCAGGTGCAAAAGTGTTTTAAGGTCAGCACAGAAAAGTTCTGCAGTTATGTGAGCACGAAAGGTCACCGTCTAAGCCTCGATAACTGCTGGGAGTAATTGACCAGTTTTATGAGATGTTAATTCAGCTGGGCCAGTGTTGCACCAAAAAAGAGGGGGGGAGGGGGGGGATATGTCTTTGAGGTCCTTAAGGTGGCTTAAGAACAAGTTTAATTTTCTAGTGAAATCCAAGGATAATTTGCTTCTTCCTTCGGGAGGTGGCTAATGAACAGTTTAAGAAATGAATGCCATCTTCACTTGCCCATAGACGTGGGAGTCTCTTTGTGATACTGTTGTGTTGAGTAGGCGATCACAGGAAAACACTCCCACACAAAGCCGTCATGGATTTCACCTCGTCCAAGAGGTGGTTCAGGGTCAGCTTGACCCTCCCTGTTTGCACGCCAAAGAAGATACTGAAGGTCTTCTCTAAGATACTGAATTAGACCTGAATACATTTTATACATGTCGGTAAAGACACAGTAAAGAAAAAAAAAAAACAATTGTGTTTAAGGCCAAATCATGACATTTTTAACAAAAATAATATTGCAAGAGAAGCTAACCTTGCTACAGAAAGAACCGTATATTCTTTTCCTCATTAATTTGTATGTACCCACAGAAACTCATGTTGGTATTTTATGATTTTAAAAAAGGGCTCCGCACCAACTGATATGATCAACTTCAAATTCATGTATTATCACTTGCATTTAGAAAGAAAGAAAGAAAGAAAGAAAGAAAGAAAGAAAGAAAGAAAGAAAGAAAGAAAGAAAGAAAGAAAGAAAGAAAACTATTAATCCCTCGGGAAGGTTCCTCGGGAAATTCATTTTCTAGTGGCACCATGCAATATACAGTTACACATACAGTTACACATACACACACATTACAGATACAGATAAAAGTAGAGGGAGAAGTAATAAATAGTGATGGTATGATGGTACTAATAATGAACATTATGTGTCAGTTAACGTTTTCTTTTATATTTATTCTTCTTGCCTCTGCACTCCTCTATCTGTGCACTTTAATTGAAGGTGTTGCAGAGTGATCCGTGAAACCTTGTTTCACGTCTTCCTATGCAGGGTACTGAAGACGCTTGGTGTGAATATAAAGCTCCACTTGACTTAACTTGACAAACATGTATGTGCTTTAAAACATAAACATTGTATCAAGAGTGATTGGTTCAATTTATCTGATCCAGTTTCTTCTGAATAAAGAATTCAAGTTCTAAGGTGTCATATGAACAGTTAAATAATAAGCATAGAAATTGCACTATAATGAATCTCCATGGATGTGCACCTTGGATACCAAGATTTTTTTTGGAGAACTAAAAATAAAAACTCAGCTCATGAGACAGATGCTATGATTTTTGTTCCTGGGTTGATTGTATTAACTGTCACTGTAAGTATCTAGTGTATGTTCATAAAATTCAGAACAGGAAATATGTTTCTATAATTCTAATTACATGAACTTGTCTCAAGAGCCACAGGTATAAAAATAAGAATGTAGATCATATGAATAATTTGAAAACCCTCTAGCATAGTGCTCCTTTATAAGCTAATATTGATAGCAAATGTATCGCATGCAAATTTTAAGAATGAAAAATAGAATGTGTGTTCTGCCTGCAGAAACTATTTATCAAATCAGCACATAATTGAGGTTACCAAATGACAAGAGAAATTTTTTAAACTATCTTTAATAAATATCTCTACCTTTATAGCTGGCTAGGGGGTTGTAGATTCATGAATCTTTCTTTCTAGTGACTAGATGTGTTTGTCCTAAATTCAATGCAGCATTTTTTCTTCTTCTTTTTTTGTCCTTGGAAAGAAAGATCCACATCAATCGGAGGACACAGTTGTTACAAGACATTTTGTGGTACACAGTGCCCCCTAATGGATATAACATAGAAGTCTTTTAAAAAGCCACTGAAATCTATAGAATGCATCTATCCATCCGTATATCTTATTAAGAACTTAACCTGGTCAAGATTGCAGTGTGGGGATGGAGACAAAGTAATCTAAGAGAACATGGAAAAGTGCAGACCAGAAATCATGAATTCAACTGTACAATGTACAGTAAAACCTCTTTGTTGCATCAGTAATATGAGTGGGAGTAGAGAACTAGATCGTAACCAGAATGTGAGGTATGCCGATTCATGAATTTTTATATTTTTGGTTTGTGCCACAGGCTGCATTCCTTTTTACTGTCTTGATCTGTGCCAGATGCCTCCAAGCAAGAGGCAGAAGAGAGAAGCACAGAGAAAAAGCTGTTTACCTTTTGCCACTTAAAAAGGTTTGCTATTTTATTTAGAAGGACTCTGGCACTTCATACCTATGAGAAGCTGATAACATTCTATAGATAAAAGATGAAACCAGGAGAGAACCTCTCCACCGAGACTAAGAATACTGTCTCATCTGCAAAGAGGGGTATCGTGATCCTCAGTATACTTCAAGACAAAGTCACAATGTAGACAGAATACTGCTTTTATATGTGCTGTTTCAGTGCTATGGTTCTTAACTCAGGGATATACATATCAAAGCCACTAGACAGTAACCGTTTTTGTATTCTAGCATGGTATGAACAAGCTTGTGTTCATTCTTAAAAGATCTGGTCACGCTCAAGTTTCTTAATAGTTGTCTTTCTGCAGAACAAAAATCTTTTCATAGATTCCAGAAAGATATAATGTGCCACATATTCTGCAATATACTACAGTAAACCTTTTAACCCCTCTTAGTATTAGTATTAAGATTACAATAGATACACAGTATTACAGTGATTACATATTGGGATGACCTTGAATGTGATGGTCTTGAATAATTTGCAATGGACCCCTGAAATCTTTTCCAGAGGTCCATCTTTTTGTTAGATGAAATCTATATTTCTCTGTAAAATAAATTTCACTAAATCTATATTTAAAGTGTTGACTTCCATATCTGGAAAACAATTTTTTAACACAAAAACAGGCTGATTTCCCAAGAAACAGCTTCACACTGTCAAAAGAAAGCAGAAACCAAATGACTTCACCTGGAAAACAAAGATTTCTTGTCAGATCGGCAGTGTAATTGTACAACCAAGACAGCTTATCTCCTCCACACACTGTGTATGTGTCTCTAGGCTGTAACTAAAAAGTGTTCGATGATCTTCACTGTCTCCATATTCCCAAAACACAACTACCACCCTCAAAAAAAGCAACCTTAGGAAGATCTGAACACAAGAAAAACAAGCAGAAGCCGTGACACATGAAAGAACAGCTCTGAAAATTGATGGTCCTGAGTTTGTTTACTAAAATCAACTCCCTCTCCCAATTGGTACTGTCCACAAAATAAATGATCCTAGAGCGCAAGCCCAGCATGGTGTCAAAGTTAACTTAGTGCAGGTGGGAGATGTTTTAAATTGTGTTTTCAAAGGTCATGCTCTCGCCTCTCACAACTTCGCCTGTCACCTCGGTTTTGTACACAGAACCCGAGCTATTGATCCGGCCCCGTGAAACACGTCCTTTGGGCCGTCTGATGAAATCTCAGCATGTTAGCATGGAGAAGATAGACTTTGAAGCAAAGTTTATGCTGTGGGCTGGAGGGCAGATCTGGTGCTGGAGGAACATCACCTTGCCAGACAGGAAATTGTCTGTTGGCAGACACCAGCCAAAGGTTCCCAGAGCTTTATCAAGCTGAACCTCTCCACAACCTGTCTTGTAAATCAAGAGCAAGTCCTCAGGGTCCACGTGCACATTTACATGAAAACCTTTCCTTGCCGATTTGGTTTCTCAGGATTATCGGCATGACATTTTCTACTCAACGTGAGGTACGCTCCTTTTCTTTCTCACCATTTTCAAAGATATGCTGTTCAACTGGTGAACATAAAAAGACTTAAATGAGGCAAATAATTTGAGCAAAGGCTAGTAATATTTCATAATTTCCACTTTTTATCCCCTGTGACCTTTCTGAAGCGTAACACTGACACCACGGAATTGGAGTTTACTCACTGTGATGTTTTGAGAGATCTGTTAAACAGGTAAATGCCAACTTTATTTGGCAAGCACCATCAATAAAGAACGTATTGATTTTAGCTCCTTGATTCCCGCTCTCTTCCCCCTGCTGAAATAAATTGGTCTTCAGGAGGGCATGCATCTATCATACATCAAGTCTAACTATGTTTGGAGATGAAAATGGTTACTGCTGCTGTGTTGAATTATAACGAAGTGTTTTTCAATTGGTCGGGATTAGTATGTGTGCTCGTATCTTAATTCCTGTATTTGTTCCCAAAGCATATGTAATTTTGCTTTGTAAAAAAAATTGCCTTGTAATAATGTCCTTAACACTCAAAATATTTAATGACAAAATTGCAAATATGTCTAGAAAATAACAGACAGATTTATTTATATTCATGTATATTGAAATCTATATATTGATTCACAAAAACATACAATATTTATGCAGTGCACGTTTAATTCCCTGCATCAGACAATATAATAGCGGAACCAGAAATCATAGCAGGAGTGGGCCAGTCCCATGAAAATTTACCTGGCGACAGAATCAACTATATATCTTTTATCATCTTTTAAATGATGCATGGCATTACTAAGACCAAATGGAAAAGGAGAAAGAAAAAAATCTATTTGCCTCTCAGTAGCACTTCTCCTCTGATTGATCAAACCACACATACACATACCTGTCAGACAATCATTTTATTGTACTGTATTGCTGGGTGGGTGCGACTCGAACTATCCACCCTTAACCGTGAAATTGTTTTAGGTACTACAGAAAGTGTTTAGAGATTTTTGCATATCATGTACTCAACAGTAACATTAACTAAGTTTTCATTTTTCCTGTGTGACTTTCCTTTTTGGTTCAAGTTCAGTTATTTGTTCTGCCTCTGAATTTTAGCTTGGTTTTATAAATTGCCTGCTAAGCACTTTTCATGGTCCAGATGGTCTTGTACAAACACTCAATGTTTTTGCCAGAAGAAAATATCTGATCTCTTCCAGGATCAGCTGTCTCCCCAATATAAAGCAATGTGGCCCTCACAGTGCAGTGTTCTAAAAGTAATTACTGACCAGACAGAATCAAGGCCATTTCTACCAGTTCACCCACTCACACGCCACACATTGTGTTTCTCATGCTGACAAGTAAGGGATAACGCCCACCAAGATGTCCCGTTTTACAGAATTAATGGATGAAGAGCAGGCATACGGAGTGCAGTTTTCTGTGAAGTTCATAGCTGTCCCGAGTCATACAGGGTTAATAGCCACCTATAAGCCAATCAGAACATAGCATTTTGTTGTTTCCGGGTAAATTCCAAAATAAGTTACATGTGATCCTGCTGCAATCACGTTGTTACATGGATGCACTCTCAGCTGGAGTACAGACAAGGTGGAAGCGGCATAGCAAGATGATTATGGTAGGCATGCATTCACCATGAGACCCCTAATATAATCTCATGGCAAACTTTTGATTAAACTTGAGACCTTTGCAGAATTCAGTTCAGTGGTCTGTATACCTTTTGTAACCTTTTGTACACCTTCATGTAATGATTTGATGCATGTTGTGAAGAATAAGTCAACTAAGGTACTACATTTAGCATGTGTGTGTGTGTGTGTGTGTGTGTGTGTGAGAGAGAGAGAGAGAGAGAGAGAGAGAGAGAGAGAGATAGTCTGCCTGATGATGGGTTGGAGTCCCATCCTGGGTTGTTCCCTGCCTTGTGCAATCATGAATAGGACAAGAAGTTACAGAAAATGGTGGATGGAAGTTTTTTTAGGTAAGGGTGTCAGCAAAATATATTTACAATTTGATGTTTCACAGTTGTTGTTCCATGACAACAATAGGGATCATGTGCCACTGCCTTGTACAAAGAGGCTATTTTATATAGTGATGTTTTTGCTTCAACAGTCCAAATTGTTATTTAAAGTTTTGTTCTCTTCTCTCTGTGTTCACACATAAAGAAAATATTATGGCATCATTCTGCTTTGATTCATAGCAACATTTCTGAGTTTTATGTATGAGGCGATCAATAAATTGATTACAGTGTAGAAGAGAATTCAATCGGCAAAATAAAGCTTGTCTAATGAAGGACTGCTGTTGAGGCTTAGAAAATGTGAGCTCACTCTGATTTTCTGTTTGTGCAGTACACTACATTGAGCTCATTTTCAGAGTAATCTCTCTCCAATCACACCACAGGTACCCTTGAATCCGGGAACTAAATGAACTGAATGGGAGAAACAGCAGACCGCAGAAAGACCCACATGTCAAAAACAACTTCAAGCATCATCCCATGCTCATTTATTAATCAACAGACTGATACTGCTTGAACCTCAAAAGTAGGCATTTTTGTCCTTCTCCCTGCTCAATACTAATGAATAATGTGTGTGTTTTACACACATACATATTGAAGTCAGTGCATCATGAAACAACACTCAACGATGCATTCCAGACCTAGACATTCATCTAACTTGCGACTATGCCTTCTTAGCTCTTCAGCATATATTTATAGCATGTTGGATGTAACATCCTGGAATGTACTTCCTTAGTGTTTTAGGTATAATAGGCATTCCATGAGCAGCTGCAGAAAAGTTAAAAATACCTACAAACACAGGTCAGGTCAGGCTGCAGAGTATGCACTGGTACAGCACGTTGCTGCATCCACCACTGGGATCCCAATTGGCAAGCATCCAGGTCAACACGCCATCCAGTCCCACCCTCCAGAAATGGCGGCCTATCTACTGCGGCCAGATATTAAGGTGTCCCCTTGGTCTGGTCCAGCCTCTTGGGTCCTCGGCAACGAGGATCCTGTAAGCCACGTCACCCTCAGGGAATCGTGTCACATGGCCGCAGTTCCATAACTGATGCTCTCTTACAATGCAGGTCATGTGCCTCATTCTGGACTCCATGAGCAAGCACTCATTCAACACAAAGTCAAATCGGTGGTACCCAAGGATTCTCCAAAGGGAAATGATACGAAAGGAGTCTAGTCTTCTTCTCAGGTCACTGGATAGCATCCATGTCTTGGAGCCATTCAGCAAGACAAATAGCAGCAGGACACTAAAGACTCAGACCTCCCTCCTCTTGCAAAGATAACCGGAGAACCACACACCCCTTTCCAATGACCTGTGCATTTATTTCACAGGAAGAGTCACCAGAGACACGAATGTCGTAGCTGAAGTAATTGAACCTCTCTACGCAGTCGACTTTCTCACCACAGAAAGTCACACTGCTAATGGTTTTGCCCAAGCCAATCATTAAAGGCCTGGATTTTGGTTCTTATCCTGAACACTGGCAAACCCAGACACTCAGACTTATACCTCAGTCTCTCAAGAGCCCCAGTCGGAGCCTCCACTGACTTCACGAAGATCAAAGCATCATCAATAAAGTCAAGATCAGTAGATCTTTCTTTATGAACAGATGCCCCACAGCCACTGGACCCCATGACTCAGCTCAGCATCCAGATCTAGCAAGCGTTAAAGAGGAGAGCAAGAACACACCCCTGATGAACACCAGAATCAACAGGGAAGAATGTGGGAGTTCTGCCTCCACCTTACACAGCACTCACAGTCCCAGTGTACAGGCCGACCATGATGTCCAGCAACTTCAGGGGGATCCCTCAAAATCTTATGATGTCCTACAGGGCAGCTCAATCTACTAAGTCAAGCACTTTAGGAAAATCATCAAAGGCTGCAGAGAAACTCTATGGATATTCTTGTTTATGTTCCATTAGAATCCTCAGTGCCTGGATACAACTGACAGTAGACTTATTAGGCATTAAATCAGACTTATCCAGTTTATATGCAAATAAAGTTAAGGCCAATTAAATTCATATGAATTTTAGATATGATATCCCTCACTGGAGGTGGCACAGTGCAGAGTGTTGCTGCTTCACACCTCCAGAATTAGAGATCTGAATATCTGCCGCTGCTCTGTATATGTGGAGTTTTCAGGTTTCCTCTGGGTAATTCCTCGTTTGCTCCTGCACTAGAAAGAAATGCACTTAAATTAACTTGTGTCTCTTTGTTATAGTTGTGCCTGTGTTGCTCCCTGCCTTTTTACCTACTTTGTGACCCATTATGGTCTGTTTGTTTCTTGTGGTCTTCTTGAGTTTTAATGAAGCCCCATTTTGTGAGCCACACCCCGGATCGTTTGTCCTTCATCATGCCAATGCAACACAAGCATTTCATTTGGCGGAGACCCCCAACCCAAGGGTGCTGCTAGAGATTTTGGGCCCCATATCATATGGCTCAGGGGGCTAGGCTCATATGCTTGTGGTCTGAAGGCTGCTGCTTTGAGCCCCAGCCTTGGCCAAATAGTCCCATGTCCATGGGCCCGTGAGTAAGGCCCTCAACCTGCAGCTATGAAGGTGCCTGCTCTGTGGCCCCCAAGCTGGATCTCACCTCCATACGTGTCCCATGGAGAGCATGACGGGGAGGACAAAAAGAAGTATTGCAATGTACCTGTACTTGTGCAGATGGAAATAAGAGAATAATTATGTCTCATTATTGGGCCCCAATATCAATCCAATTATGTTCCAGATCTTTTACGAACGTTGACTTAACTTCCCCCCTTTCACAACACTCCACCTGTGTTCTTCCATCCAAGTGACGTTAACCAGGCTGACCGATTATGACACTGAGGGATATTTATCATTGATTGTCTCACACCAATTCTACAGCCGTGGCAAAAGTGTTAATGGAAAAGCACAACGTAGCAAAGGATTTGGGGCAAAGCATGCGATGGTCTGTAGAATAGGGAAAAGTTCCCCTTGTAAAAGTCTATGTTTCAGTTGCTGCTAAAAATTGCAATGTTGACTTATCCAGTAGAAATATAGTGATATAGTATGAATTGGTTTTAGTATGCAGTAAGAACCCAGCTTTCTAATATGTTGTTTTCTAAAAGGTTTAGTTTTAACTGGCAACCTATTGATTACATGCACAGCTTTCCAACCTACTGAGCTGTATGTGGTTGGAGTGAAGGGGGGGGGGGGTAAATTGGGTACCGCCTACCCACGCATCACTGATTGGTCATTTAACTACATTACACTTTATTAAAGGACATACAGTATAGCGTCCGGGAAGCTCCACCTCTAACCGGGTTTGTACAGGTATGTGCTACGTCACACATTTGTTCCTGACACACTCAGTTAACATTACTGCTTTAAAATGACTTTTAGTGGTTATATTTAAGATGTGGTCCTTCGCTGACAGGTGTCTCGCTGTAAGTCAGTGTTCATATTGCCTAACTGAATGGCAAGTAATAAATTTGTCTAATGTTAGCTTTTAGTGGTGAATGCTGCTGCTTTGAAACATCTAACTACGGGATCGTTATAGCTGCAAGTGGAGCAGAGGTGGATTGGTTTATTTATTTTTAGTTTTCAGCTGCCTCCTGGTATAATCAGCATTGATGCCGGCCTTGTATACCATTCAGGATAATTGATGAAAATCGTAATTGGCATAATTGGTTATTCTGCCGACTTACTCCACCTGTTTACGCCAGTGTGCCATCTACTACTCATACATCACAGGAACATCACCCCGCAGGACATTAATGCATGCACTTGGCATGATTTAACACCTTGGCACAGGATCTATCCATTTTCTGTAACTGTTTGTCCTATTTGGGGTCCTGGGGGGGGGGGTCTGGAACCTATCCCAGAGGCTACAAGCGCAAGGCAGCGAACAACTCTGGATGGGGTGCCAACCCATCACTCACACACCATTCACACCTGGGGGGGGGACCAGAGTATCTGGACGAATCCCCATGCAACCTCCACGCACATGGAGCCATGGCAGAGACCCAGAGGTGTGAAACAACGGCGCTAATCACTGTACAGCCCAATTTTACAGTATGTGGAACCAAATTTAATATGGCTGTCTGGTTCATATTAGTTTTATTTATGATTTTTAAAAAGTAGTAAAAAAATCAAGCACTTTGCAGAAATTTGGCACCCAAGAAAAAATATGTTTTGCACATTTCCTCTCATGAATAAGGGCCTCGATATACTTCCTGTAATTACCAATTAGTTTACTGCACCTTTTCACAGAAAAAAAATCCCCTCACTTTAACTGTGAAAGGTTATAAAACCCTGGTCCTTTTTTCTGGTCTCACTGCTGGATTTCACTGGGATGCACATCAGGATGTGATTATGGCAGAACAGTCCATCATTTCAACTTAGAATGACAAGAGTTACAACCCCAGGTCTAAATGTGAGGATAACTTGTTAGTAGGTTTACCTGACGCTGCGAGGGTGAACAAACATACCCAAACAACGCCGTTTTTACATTTTAATATTGACAGACTGTGTAAAGGCGACTAAGTGCATGAATAAGGTGCATCTAGTGCTGCTCCTGCATAAGGGGGAAATGGGCGGCGATAAAGAAAAGAAGTGATCAAAATCATGATTAGGCTAGTAAGGTACGTAAACCCTGACAAGTCCAGAGGCTGGCATCCACCCCTAAACTAGTGTCTCTAGACAGGAAACTAACCTACGTGAGGAAATGTTATGGGCCTAGGCAGCCTTATTCCTATACAGCATAAGTAGGTGGAAATTGGATGGATGGATGGATGGATGGATAAATTAACCTCATCAAGCTTTTTTATTATATGGTGGTACCTCAGAACTTGAACTTAATCCAGTCAGAACTCCAGATCGAATCCTAAAAAGATTGAGATGTGAACGTATTTTCTCCATACGAGATAATGGAAAAGTAATTAATTGGTTCCCGACCCCCAAAAATTACCTAAATATGTTTTTTTTTTAGCATTTGAACACAAAATGATTTGTTTCTTTGTATGTCTCATTGGTTAAAATATGAAACATGGAAAAAAAGATGTCCTGTGTACCTATATTCATAAAAGACTACAGTATCTCATAAAAAAAATATCAATTCAATTCAATTCAAAGAACTTTATTAATCCCAGAGGGAAATTGCTTGTGCTTGGCTTGTGCTCACAGTTGTTAACTAAGGAAAGGTAATAAAGGTAATAAATAATAATAATAATAATAATAATAATATCAAAAAATAAAATAAAATAAAAATAAGAAAAATAAAAAAACTTAGACTTGTAAATATTGCACAGTAATAATCTAGTATGTATGTAGTATTGTATTATTATATGCACTCTTGTATTACATATACTATAGGGAGGTAGTATTACAGTTGTCATATTATTAATATGGGTAAGTATTAATGTCCTGTTGTATACCAGTCAGTGAAAAAAGCCACATACATGTGTGTATGAGTTACAGAGAAGAGTTGTAAACTTTTATGGCCGTTGGGAGAAAGGATGTCCTGTGACGCTCTGTGGAGCACTTGATAGTAATCAGTCTCTGGCTGAAACTGCTCCTCTGTTAAACAACAACACTGTATAGCGGGTGAGAAGGATTGTTCACAATGGATTGTACTTTGGATAGAATCCTCCTCTTCACTACTACATCCACAGAGTCAAGCCTTTTTAATTGACTTGTCCAGTTTGTTCTTATCAGACACCTTAATGTTGCCACCCCAACAGACCACAGCGTAAAAAATTACATTCGCCACAACAGTTTCATAGAACATCCGTAGAATGGTGTTACAGATGTTAAAAGACCTGAGTCTTTGAAGAAAGTACAATCGTGTGTGTTGCCTATATTTTCAGTAGGGGGAGACAAAGTACAGCATTGGAAACATTTGCCCCCTATTTTCTTCTCAGTGGCAGGTATTGCTTGTCAAAACATTTACATATTTTAATTATATTAGAATTATATATCATTCTTATTTCAACAGTTTTTCATATTTATTTGCATTTTTTAACACAACAGCATCCCTAAGTGCAATGTAAGGTTACGTGATAAGTCTTGTTGTGTGAATAAGGAAAGGGATTCAGTCCCCCCACCTAAACCCTCAGAGCTGCTTTGAGATGAGCTGGATCAAAGACTAGGAGCAAGGTAGCCAACTTGTGACCAAAACTTGTGGAGACTCCTTTAGGACTGATGGATCATTTTAGGCGGCTACATCTGGAAGCTGGTTGAAAGAATGCAGAGTCTACAAAACTGTCATCAATGCCAAGGGGGGCCTATTTTAAAGAATTTTAAAGTCAAGAAAATGTTGAAATGCTGAACACTTTTCTTGGTGGTTGCAGTATTTGATATGTATTACTTCATTGCCTTGAGGCCTTTTACTTTAAGGTGAAAAACGTATCAAAACAAAGCATGTGTGTCCACACTTTTGACTGTACCTAACAATAAACTTCATTTTCTAAATTCTCTCTTCTTGTCAGTTTCAAACACACAGCAAAAAGTTCCGTTGTGGCATGTTTACATTGTACGTTGTACCTGTAGCACAGACAAAGTATCATGTTTTGTGCAGTGCTCCTGATGAGCACGTACACCTTCCCAAGCACAACAGGATCATCTGAGGTAAAAAGAAGAAGGAAAAGTGAACTCGGAATGCAAACAGTTTATTCCTCACTGACAAGATAGGTGATTTGAGGTGAGATATAGGCAAGGAACCATGAAAAAGGTACTTTTATGACGCACTGGTTCCATATGATTTCACATACTAAAAACAAAATTTGTGTTCCCGTTCTCTGTGCCCCATTTATTAGCTGTATGTTTTTCTGTTTGTTTTAACACCAGTTTATCGGTTTGCCAAGATGAATCCGGCAAACAGCATGAGCTTATGTGCTGCAAGTATGTTCCTTCGCATGTCGCATGTAATGACATGCTGCTCACTGTGGCAATTTAAAACATTTCTTCTCTGAACTGTCAAGACTTGAAAAACAAGCACATAAAGACTCAAAGGCCAACATCGTGAGGTTTTTGGGAACAGAACAGTGTATTCCCATAGGGTGTCAAGTATCATCCACCTGAGTCTGACTGAGTTGTTTTGAACAGATCTCATTTGAGATGCACTATATCTAACACTGATGAACAATTTATGTTAACTTTTAAGGCACTGCACATAAATTTATTTTGGCATTTAGGATCAGAGGCCAGGCCTTATACGATGGGGTTACAAGACTAGACCCAATAGTTTTACTCGGTGGCAATGGGTTAATATTTTTCTAACAGGGGTGGAGTCCTCCCTTTTTCTGGGGAAGGGGGGTGGGTGGTGAGGTATATTTTGCTGACTGGGTGGGGGCAGAACATTTTGCTGATCATTAGCATTATCTATTAATCATCTCACAATCGAGTCGGACACAGACCACGATTGACTGATCAACAGGTCGGGCAGCTCTGGTTTCCAGAATGAAATGCTCAATATTTCATTTTTATCGTTTGGTGAGGGGTGGCAACAGGGCTGGCCA